>JALPQI010011561.1:0-50087 GCA_025490895.1 Thaumatotibia leucotreta | reverse complement strand
GTAGCGCTTTCTTTGTTAAAGTGTCGTTTTACAATTCACGTGAATAGGGTATCTATGACAATATTGTGTATGTTTATAAAACACTAGGCTAACCGAATTAAAAATATATTGTTTGTTTTTTTTTGTTAAATCAAATTTTCGTAATCAATTATTCACATTTAATTTAATAACTTTGTTCAATTACAATCATTCAATTTAAATATATTTTTGAACTAGAATAGTAATTTTAGTTTTTATAATCTACCGCCTAGCACGTCTTACCGTTCAACGTGTTGCATCCCTGTCACACTTACGTATACATTTACTAGAGCGACAGAGAGGCCCGTCGAATGATCCACGCTATCTACGTAGAAGTGGCGCGCGACAAGGCAAGTTGTGCTAGACGCTCAAGTCTCCTAACCTATTAGCTCAGTGTTATTTCTCTCAATATTTGAATTTGCAGAACAGAACATAGTTAATGATCATAATAATTAATGACAAATTGCTGAACGCATTATTGTATCGTTTTTTAAATCGGTTAGTAGGTATAACATATAAAACCATTACTTACATTCAAATATTTGTATGTAAAACTCAAGATTCCATTATTTCTTTACATATAGTTCAATATTGAACAACAATATTGTTTGAAAAAAGGTCCCAACTGATTTCATGCCGATTTAATTATTTATCTGTTGAACAAATATTGTTATTCATAAACGGTTGGGACTTTCTAAGGTATAATTCTCGAACATTCCAAGGTTAATGCCAAGTATAAATGATTTTGTCAATATCATGTAACCTATTGTGTATCTTATGAATGCAATTCATATAATATAATAAATGCTTGAATCGAACTGTGTTTTTGTACCCTAAACTTGTGACTTCCATTTTGTTTTATATGAGTTACATTCATATTATTTAACCTCTCAATGCCTGTAGCTTGTTTTTATATGTTTGGGGTCCTAGCACATCTTGTGTTTGTTAGCAAGCAGTCGCGGCTACTCGTCTCTTTTTGATTGTATTGATTGAAAAGAGATAGGTAGACGAGAAAGACGCGAATAATTGTCAAACATAAGATGTGCTAGAGTTGCTGCAGATAAAATGTTAAATAGGTACCTACTTGAATGTCTATGAAATCGCGACGCACTCGCGGCGAATTGCTGGCTTTGCTTTTAACTCGCTTGCGTCGCTAGTGTGATAAAGCCCTTATTCAAAGTTTCGAAAGTAAAAAAGTATGCGTTGAGAGGTTGAGAATTGTACTAATCTAGTGTACAGGTAATTTAAAGAGGAAATTATGTGCGGTTTAGTAAATACGTCTCACTTTGTCTCTTGCCATAAAAGCTCTTAGACATTTCGTTCGTATAAAGGTTCGTATACAGTACTTATACAGTTGGGGGAAGACACATTATATCAGTCTGCGCGCATTTTGTCTATAGAAAATGGTCATTTTCATTTAGTATGAAATCGCGTCCAGCCTTCTGCACATGTACGCATGCTTATGCGTTTCATACCAAACGGCCAAATTCGTACGCATGCTGATGTGATATGTGTCGTCTTCACCCTTAAGGACAAAGTGGGACGTCGTTACTGAAACGCACGCAGATAATGGTGAGTCTTTAAATGAAATGAGATGAGCCAATCCTGGGTTCAAATCCCAGGGTTAAAATCTATGCCTTAGGATTGTGTGTGACTTGCTGACCCAGCGCATCCAAATAGCTATAGATATTGATGGAAGATTTGCTTAAATACAACACTAACATATAGCGCTATCTGAAACAATGATATCGTCGGTTGACTTTGACAACCAAAACTCACTACGTAACAAATACCTACGTGAAATAAAACTGGTATCTAAGTTCTGATTCAATACTTACATGCGAGGTTGCTAAGCGTAATGTCAGTTTCTTTATAGTGAGTTTTGGTTGTGTCACTGACCATTCTTTGATAGAAGATTGATAATGGGCAGCAGTATCATCATAGTGGACACATTACTGCGATCGCCAATCCGCTAGCACAGCGTGGTGATTATGGGCATTTACCTCCTAATGCGTCTATAGTGAATATGAGAGGCCTACGTCCAGCAGTGGACTGAGATAGGCTGATGAAGCTGAAGCTGAGTGCGTAACCGAGATGCCAATCGCTAACGTATTTTCCGCCATCTAGGTACCTAAGTGACAGAGAGGCAGATAGACTATGGATGTTTCGCGATTGGGTGCTTAGACAAGTTGCCAATCTATTGATTTAAACTTTCACGATTATCACTCATATTTTAAAGACAAACGGGTCTTAATCGCGTAAACTTACGTTTAATTATATCCTGACGTTTCGGGCATGACGTTACACCCGTGGGGTGGTGAGTCTGCCTGCGACCACGGGTGTAACGTCATGCCCGAAACGTCAGGATATAATTAAACGTAAGTTTACGCGATTAAGACCCGTTTGTCTTTAAAATATGAAGTTGCCAATCGCTAGCGCTTATCGTCAATCGTAAACGAAAGGCAGCTAACTGTCTTTGTCGTACTAATATGATAGAGTGACAGAGAGAGAAAACTTCGATACGTTAGCGATTGGCAAATTGGCTAAGCATCCAGGGCAGTTAGGTTTGGGAAGTTCAAAAGTACAGAAACAAGGTTATACCATTCGTCAATTGAAAGTAAAAAAAATGTAAGTAAACCTGCAAACTTGCACAATACCGCACTTTCAGAACACAATCTTGGTTTTATCACTTATTTAAAACCTTAAACCTGAAGTTCGCTTACAATTTTTGTTAAAATTATTGCTATTTTTTTAATATTAACGTAAACTAACGTAACTTTTTTCTGTCTGTTATTGTCATGGATACGGTCGCCAGAGTCACATTGGTTTTATGCAAAATTATGCTACTTAATTTATGTAAACATGCATATAGTCCATGTTCGTATATGGCTCATCAAGGAAAGGGTTTATTAACACCAGAAAAATGCATGTTTGCATAGTTTAAGTAGCATAATTATGCATAAAACCAGCGTGACTCAGGCGACCGTAACCATGGTAATAACAGACAGAAAAAAGTTGATTCACCCACATGCGAACGTGTTTCACGATATGTGTATAAAACGTAAAATGCCAATGGAAAGACAGTCATATTTGTTTACCTTTTTTTACTTTCATTCAACTGAAGAATTTTATACATCGTGACATTCGTGACGTTTGTTCAAAGGTCTTCGCACATTATAATGTCTTAATGGCGACTCGACTATGCCAAATAGAAATTGAAACCCTGTGTCGGACTCTACCCGAATGTGCTTTAGAGACCGATACGACCATTAAACCTTAAAGAAAAGAGAAATCTAGAAATCTAAAATCTGAAAGCCGGCAACGCACTTGTGACCCCGCTGGACCGTCGGTCTATGGGTGTCAGGACAACATTTAACGTAAGTTTACGCGATTTTCTATAGATGGGTGAATCAACTTTTTTCTGTTTGTTATTGCCGTGGTTACGGTGACCTGAGTCACGCTGGTTTTATGCTACTTAAACTATGCAAACATGCATTTTGTCTGGTGTTAATAAGCCCTTACCTCAATGGGCCACCTACAAACTTACATTACATGCAAGTTTGCATAAATATATAATTACAAGTAGGTAAATTGCATAACAATATAATTCTGCATAAAACCAGCATGACTCAAGTGATCGTAACGTAACCATGGCAATAACAGACAAAAAAACAGTTGATTCACCCATTTATTATAGTTGTCGATTTCTAAGAATGAACTTTTGACAGTTTAAAAATGAGCCTTATATATATTAATAAAGAACAATCTATAACTGTCAAAACTTCATTAATAGATATCGGCAACTATAATAGGTACTTATTATTTTATACAAAAACAAGGATCAGCTTATCTTCTATAGTCTGTGAAACAGAATCACACAAACATGATTCACTTTACATCATGTCCAAATGACATACTTTGGCAAAACCTCTTATCTTACACTCTCAACAGTCTCAACCAAAAGTCCAAAACATAAATGAACTAACTACGTCCGCGTTTCATAATATTGCGTTTGGGTAGTTCTATGCGATTATTCCGTCGCACAAATCAATTCATTACCATTCCCAAATTATTGACGAACTGCGTATAAATAGTGGAGTCATTTTCGGTTATCTTGTAGCAGAAGAGTGTGTGTCTCGTAATACCGTAGTCTCGTTTGCTTTTATAAAACGGAAAATAAAGTGATTATGGTAATGAACAAAAACGCGTAAAAAATCGCATAGAAACACCGGTTTCTTATTTAGAAGTTCGAGATGCGAGATCTTTTCAAAGTAATAACGATTTATCACGTTAAGTCACCATTATCTCAGATATCCTCATTTTGACGCTTACAATAACGTACTAACTCCTTTAGACATGTCCTTATCGTTGTGAACATAAGGTTCAAAATGAATTTACTTTGGTTGTTATTAAACTGCATATTTGCATGAAATGTCGTCATACTGGCAAACAGTGCAGTTTCTACTGGATGAAATTTAGTTCATTGTTCCTCGCGAATAAGGTTAAATATTCTATAATATTTATAGTACAAATACACGAGAGATTATTCTAGCAAAATCGTATCCTGCCAGTTACCTCATTCTACTGAAACTTGTCATTTAATATTAAACAGTATTGAGACGCACAGTAGGTGTTAGTTGAGTGATAATTAATTCGATTTTTATATACGATGTAACAACCTAGTAAATAATGAAACTGTGTTTTAATAATAGGATGACGCCTAATGGAAACTGGATAAAATCGATATTACATTGTAGAACAAGTCCTTGAAATCGGTTAATGTTTATTTGTGTATGTAAAGTAGGTAAGTGTAATTTTTCATATTTACAACATGGATATCTAGCTCTCTGTTTGTCGCGATTCCAACTGTGAAAAATGTGTTAAGATGGTCTTTCTGAACAATGTTTCCCATACAATGCAATGTTTTGTTAAAGTTTTGCACATAGTTCCGACCCCTAGTAATAAAGTAAACAATCGATTGACACTTCAAAACTAGTACTGCGGTTATGAATAAGTACAAGGGGAGAAGATGGATCCATTGGCAAGTCGGAGTCTCATGACGGGATCTTTTTTCTTTTAATCTGCCGGGTCCCCGAGTCCCGTTGGCACCAAGCCACAGAATAAGTAATAGTACTACACAGAAAGGCCACGACCACCCCCGCACCAATTCGAATTACCCCACCCTCGGCCGCCGAATGACGTTTGCGGTATGCGTCCGGTAGGCAAGAAGATGGCTGGCATTTATTGTTAAAAAAACCGGCCAAGTGCGAGTCAGACTCGCGCGCGAAGGGTTTCTTACCAATATCAATTTATTAATAAAAAAAAATACAGTTAAATCAACCTACCTCAAAAACTATAGGAGATAATTTAATCAAACCAAAAATCGTTGATAGTTGATATCTCGAAAAGGATTTGCTTAAATTAAAATGAGATTTTTTTTATAAACCTTCATATAATTTTCAAATACCTTTCTATTAATACCCCACACGCTTATATACAACTAAAAAAATTTTTCTATCCCTCAGTTACATGTATGGAGGGCCCCCACCCCAATGGTTTTTTTTTTACAATTTAGTATCATAATCCTGTAGCGGTTCATACAACACATATCCTTACCAAATTTCGTTACTGTAGCATTTATAGTTTCCGAGTAAATCGGCTGTGACAGACGGACAGACGGACATGACGAATCTATAAGGGTTCCGTTTTTGCCATTTTGGCTACGAAACCCTAAAAATGGTTGTGTACTGCGCTGTTGTACGGATGCCAAGCCCCGAGTCTTTTTATTAGCACAAGTTATTTAAATTCCAGATAATGCGAGCATGACGACAAACCGTAAATCGCTGTTCATGTTCCTGATGGGGCTAGCATGGAAGTGCCGGTTCAGCATGCCGCTGCTGCTCAGCGGCTCTGCGGCCGTGCTGGGCCGCGCCTGGATGTTGCAGGTTCGAGTCCGGACCGTGCACAGCCTTAGGGATAATGAGGTAAATGTGGCCGGTTGGAAGAGTTGGCCAAAAAGTCATTTGATTACTCCGATTGCTTTTGTATGTGTACTTTCGGAACAACTCTGGCGATTATTCCCACCTTTTATCTGACACCAGTGGTAACAAATGGGCTTTTTTTCCCACCTTATACCATTGGGAACAACTGGGAATTAAAATATCAATAAAAAGTAAACAAAAAGGTGTATGAAACATATCAAATGTATCATGTCAGAAGACAGTTAAATTGAACTATTGTGTACATGTATGTATTTAATCCCTGCACATGTATTTATCTAATATACATGTATTTATCTTTACATAGATGGTGGAATCTATTACATCGATAAATATGGGTATATGTAATATATATCTAGTACATGTATACTAGCTTAGTACCCACAACACAAGCTTAATAATAATTAAGCTTATGGGACTAAAGCTTGTTCAAGAAAAAAAGTAGCCATCGTAAAATCAGTCTCCACTGTTACACAATCGTCCCATGTAGTTCTAACAGCCATGGGACTGTATATTGATTCTTCTGTTTTATGTTTAACAATCCAATATTCAAAAGCATTCGCTTAAAAGTCGTCAAAATCAAAATATCTTTAGATAATGCTTAATGAAAAAGTACAAGCCCGAAAAAGTGCAATCTTTCGAGACGATTTCAACAATGTTAGACTTGAAATAGTTAATAAAAATTGTAGACACGAGATTCACAGTTTATTATAGTATCGGTATTGTAATTTAGTTAAGACCCATTGGGAAATTAAATTACCCAAAATGGTAAAATAAGAAGAAACACTACTAATTTCCAGAATTTTAAATAAAAGTCTATAATTATGAAGAAATTGATAGTAATATCAACCACAGCGTCCGAGAAGTTAGGCAAATAGCCCTTCTTTGTAATAACATCCGTACAAAGGTATGGTCATATTAAAAAAAATGAATTATAGAGCAATGTCTTCTTTATTTCGTGAACAAGCCTTAGGTTGAATCGTGTAACATTGTAACAAGCCAATCTGTTCCCATTTGGCCTGGGGTGTATAAATTCCCGCCGTCCTTCCAGATGGCCTACTACGAAGACGACGAGGACCAAGAGGAGGACTCCTGGGACACCGACACCAACGCCTCCTGGGAGACCATCATGGAGGAGGAGGTCGCTTACGGGTAGCACTGTACTTACACTCATTGCAATTGTGGATTATTATTATTAAAAAGGGTAGACGCTATTTTTTAAAGTTTGTAATTACCTCGTCTGGGAATCGAACCCACTCAAATATGAAAAAATAAACACCTTCTGTTTTTGTGCTGCCTATTGAAATCATGCATCTAAAGAAAATATTCATCTAAAGAATCTATAGTAACATAGTATCTCAGAAGAAAGGGATAGAATAGAATGACTAAAATAAATTATTGAAATTGCAAGAAAATTATGTGTTCGTACCTCTAAAATAGCTACTTGTCATACAAAATCTATGAATGCAGAATTAACTCGGTATTCAAAATAGATAAAGTATATCAACAATTTTTAGAGTACCCTTCATGTCCCATAGTCTTGGGACACCCGGTATACGTTGTTTTCCAAAATCGATATAAATACCCTTTTCACACCACCTATTCAAACACGGGTCTTTTCTTCCCTGCTAGGAGGGATCAAAGTGGCACTTTTCTGTTCAAGGACTTTCTATTGCCAGCCTAAAAAATTACAATGAAATGTGAAAATAAACAGTACGTTCATAATTGATAAAAAATTCTTCAGAATCGATTATTTGCATAAATATTATATGTGATATATCTTTTATTTTTCTCATAGGTGGTCTGAAAAGCAGTATGTGTCACACGGTATCAAAATTATTTCGTCTTGGGCGTTAACGCTTGAATCCTTCATTACGCTCAGGATTCCACTTTAGAATCCCTCCTTACGGTCGAGATTCAATTGTGGAATCCGTCGCTCCATTCAGGATTCAATATACGCCCACGCCGGAAATATACCATTTTGATCCCTTGTGACACAATCTACTATTTCCACTAGGGTAGCAGAATTGTTAAATTAAATTAATGAGAGCTCAGGTCCTAATTGCATATGAAGTGATGTTAGGTAGTCATTGTGGCAATCTTAAGTATCTCAAGTCCAATATCCAAAAAGGTCTTAATACTTTCTTTGTCCAGTGTATTATTTTGGATACAATTGACACTGAGTAACATGAATTGAACTGGGTCACCCACTCACTACTGAGTGTGTTACTCTGGATCTGAGTTCTCGTTGATTCACAAAGTCAAGAAAGTTAGCTTGTAAAACTATTTCATGAGATGCCAAAGTTAAAACGTAATTTTTAGTAAGTACAGATGGTGTATTTTTTAGGCTCTAGTGCGAGAAGTGTGTCATTTTACGTCAGGTTTGAAACTTCGGAGGGCCATTTGTACTAAAAAACGTCTTACGAGACACGTGCTAAAACGAAATTCGTAACTCGTCGATTTAAAACACTCCCTGTCGGTCGTGTTTTAAAACATCGCCACTCGTTTCGAATTTCATGTTTTTCGCACTTGTGTCGTAATGTCCTATTTTAATGTACCGGTAAAAGAATGCTGGAAATTAATCCTGTTTTTGTATAGAAGTTGTGTACAATGTTAACAAGCATTGTATTCAAAAAGTTTAATTTCCAATCTACGAATGCTGCTAATAAATCTACCTACGTGTTATTTAATCAATAAATAATCTTAAACTATTAAAACAAGGAAAAAGAACCGTTTGCTTACATTATTTTCAACTTCTATTAACATGGTCCATGGGCGACGTTATGACCTGGCCACGACATTGGTCTAAGGCGACCGGATTAGCGGAAAACCATACGTGCGAGAGGGAGTACCCATATCAGCATCCCGCTCCAACTCATGGATTCGCTCGCCGCTGGTCGCCTTAGACCAATGTCGTGGCCGGGCCATTAGTTGCTTTCCATCAGGCGATTCGTCTGTTCGTTTGCCACCTATAGCATAAAAATACAAAAAAAAAGATATAGGTAGGTACATTCAACCGCTAAATATGGGTGTATTTAAAAAAAACTTATAAATATGTCCCAGTGCACTTTAATTCTGTGTAATAAGAACTTCGTAACATATTTATAAGAGGATTCTTTCATATATTTTTGCGCTTGACTGTACCTACTTACGTAGTAACAAGTGCGTACTTTAGATTCGGCTGAATTAATTTGAAAAATACTGTAAAAACTTTAGTAATCAAGTTTGTGCGAAATGTGAAGGAACATAGTATTTTTCATTACACTTGCTGTCTAAGCGCGCCATTGCTTGCATGCGTAGCGGGATAAATAGAAAAGTGAAAGTCAGTACGTCATTTAATAATATATTGTCCTAAAACTTATTTTTTTGTCGGCAAGTGTGATGAAAAACATTGTATGCATCAAGGGAGGTACCTAAGTACGGAATTACTAACGAGAGTGTGAGAAAGCCCGACGGCGTAGGTGGAGGGCTTTTAATGGGGTGCCTGTCGTGTCGCATAACGTCGATTGTCCTAAAATTTTTTGGCCGAGAATGTTTGGCATAATGTTACATGGCATACTATTTGTTTAGCCTACTTAATTTTGCGCATACACGTTTAAAATGCCTACACCATATTTATTCTAATATTGATTACTCGAACGTCAAATGACCTAAAGCATAATAATCCTAATGTTCATTGTAATAAATATTGTTTTCCCTACTACTCGAACTGTCAATTTTCACTGCGCCTACTTTTATCATGTCCGAAATTTCATTCAAAAAGGCATTTTAATAACAACATGCAAAACATTAGAATAACAGGGTGAATGGTTAAAAAAAATGTTCAAGTAATAAACCAGGGTAAAACCGACGTGGATTGGTTAGGTTTCGAAGCTAGGGCGGAGTGAATGGCGTAGTCTATAAATACTCAAGTATTTTTAATCAATTGTTTACACATGCTCATACTTACAAAACCAAAAAAGGGGGGGCGGGGGGGCGAAGTCCCCCACCAGGGGGGCTCGGGGGGCGAAGCCCCCCGCATTACAAAAGAAATAATCAGAACCTCCCCTAACTTAACCTGGATAGGTTCGTTAGGTACCTTTTATCCCTTAGAGCGGAAATAGAAGCCCCGCGCAGCGGGGCTTCGTCGACCGGTTCCCAGGTCAAAATTGCTCACTAAAATTCTTTGGACAACAGGGCGAATTATTTAGTAATAGTTAAGTATAAGGAATAAAACAATATTTTTAAAGTTAGTTAAAGGTAGGTACCTAATCACTTTTAGTACATTAAATAGTAGGAACATCACCATTATGCACAATAATTTTTCGATACATTTACATTAGACACGAAAATCATTAGGACAAACAATATTTAGGAACAACCAAGTTAGGATTAACAATTTCGGCATAACAAAAATATGCGCAACAATGTTTATGCCATTCATTTTTCGGCGTAAAGTTGTTATGCGACAAATTTTTCGAAATAAAAACATTATGCCATCCGATATAGACCCCTTTTAATGACTCGAGTTAGTATTCCGCTTACCGACCGTAGACACTATTCCCGTAGACACTGTGATTAATCATTATTTTTAAAGAGTTGACAGCGCGCTTTTGGGAAAATTACCTACGGACTTACAGGCTTCTATAGGCTATATTAGCTGTTTGCTATTAGGCAGCCCTTACAGCACAGACGTGTAGCTTTCGCAGTATCCAAAACACACGTTTTTCGAAGGTTTTATTTTTGTGTGATATTTTATCTAATTATGTTAGGTATTTTTGATAAAGTGTATATGTATATATTCTAACAAGTTCCAATACTAGTAATTCCGAAATATTCTAGAATTTCAAATCCAGCTCAGTTTTGGAATCGTCTATACGTTAATTGGAATTAGCTACATACACTTTATATGGCGAGAGTTACTTGCTAGTATGTATCTGTTACATATTGTATCTCATTAAAACTTGACTTCCATAGCCATACCTTCCGCCTTTAATTACGTAATATTTTTATAATATTTTCTTCGGTTACCGCGAGGATTAAACATGAAATAAAACTATGAAAACGTATAAACTCGCGTACATTAACTAATTTTAACTTCATTCGCAGACCACGAACCCTGTAAAGTGTTCGAAACGTCGGAATGAAGTTAAAATTAGTTAATATACGCAAGTTTATCCGTTCTCATAGTTTTATTTAATATTTTTATATTATGCCATTATGTTGACTAACTTATATCCCACAGAGTTATGTAGGTATAGATAATAGTTATTTATGTGGCTGGTGCATAATGAAGGGCATTACACACGGCTGTGGTTTTATGAAACTAACCGCATGTGAGTTTCATAATAGCGTCACACGAGAGTAATAATGCCTAATTATGACAATTTTTGCTGTCATAGATAAAGCTATGTATGCAATTATTGCATACATAGCTTTATCTATGACAGCAAAAAATCAAGTTAGCGGCTGAATACCAAGCTGTCGTATGCCACCTCTTAAAAATTCTGTGGCATAAATATTGTTTGAAATTCCATGAGATCATTGCTTGTATTGCGATGATCTAATGAAACTTTTTTCTGTTCCCCAGACAACGTATAAAATGTATGCCATTAAATGTCAAGTGTCACCCGTCTATTTGACAGATTATAAATTTATAATGCTGTACGCTTAGCACATGATTGGTGCGACAGTATGTCGCTGCGAGATAAGTTTCCCTTATTTTATAGGTAAATTCACTAAAGCTGGCACGAATGGAATGAATGAAATGAATGACATCTATCACTGTGTGTATGCAGTCGTCGTATACCAACCTGTATCTACTGTCATTAAGACATCCACACATATATTAATATCATAATCATGTGCTAAGCCTACTGGACTTGCTGGAGTAGATAAATAATTATGTGTGGCATAGTGTATTTTATAGCCTTACGCGTTATACAGGGTGGAACGAAACGACGATCCTTCCCGCTACCCACCGAGTCTACCAAACATTACGATGAACTTTCAGTATGGGACCAACATCGAAAACGTACATGGAAAATTGACTTTTCCATACTATTGAACTCTAACTAGTCACACATTTTGTATTGAGGGGTTAAACATTTTTAAAGATTTAAAAGATTTGTTTCGATGTTGGTAATTCATATACTTATTTATTCGTATGGCATTACATAACTTGGTCGCTATTAAAGAATTACAAATTAATATCTAAGTTCTCCACCCATCGGGCTGCGTTTTCACTTAACGTTAATAGGTCCAGAGGGTCTCCACTGTATCTCCTTTTTGGGCACTCTTGAACAATGTGATAGATCGACTGTATAGGTGCTCCACAATCGCAATTAGGGGTATCCCGCCAGCCACATTTGAACATGAACTCTCCGGATCTGCCGTGCCCAGTGCGAAGTCTATTTAATTGACACCATTCCCGTCTCGGGGCTGAAAACCCGCGGGCTTTGTGGGTGGGGTCGTAGCCTGGGTGGGCTCCCTTAGGCAGGTTGGCAGTCCATTCCTCTCTCCATTTGTCCTTGATGTTGAAGCTCCGCTTTTTAAGTTCCTGTGCCGTGCTGTATGGCGGATGTCGGGATTTTAAGCGTTGCCTAGGGGGGTTGGAAAACTCTGCGAAGATTGGCAGTTCCGGGTTTGCAGCAATTTTGTTTGCTTCCTGAAGTAGGGCGTGCTGTCTTCTGAGGTGGGGTGGCGGTATATGGCTCAGAGTGGGAAGCCATTGGGTTGGAGTGGACTGTAAGGTTCCGGTTATGCAGCGCATGGTTTTCCGTAGCTCCACATCAACCTTCTCCGCATGCGCACTATTGAGCCACACAGGTGCGCAATATTCACCGGCGGAATAAACCAAACTGAGGCCTGTCGTCCGGAGCACGTCAGCGCTGGCTCCCCATGATGTTCCAGTCAGTTTATGCAGGATGTTGTTGCGGGTCCCTAGTTTCTTGCTCAGTTTACTAAGATGGGAGCAATATGTGAGCGAGCGGTCTAGGGTAACCCCGAGATATTTTGGCTGGGGGTTGTGTACGAGAGTTCTGCCGTCAAAATCGACTGAGGGATTATATGAAGCCTGTTTATTATTTAGGTGGAAAGAAGAAATTTCTGTTTTGCCGGCATTTGGCACCAGTTTCCACTTTCTAAAGTAATCGTTTAGCAGTTTCAAGTCTATTGTAAGTTGTGTTTCCGAAACTTCAAAAGTGCTATGTTGGTGGGTCAAAGCTATATCGTCGGCGTACACAAATTTTCTGGATACAGTCTCAGGGAGATCATGTGTGTAGAGATTAAACAGTAGGGGGGCCAAGGTAGAACCCTGCGGAAGGCCGGTGTGTAGTTTCTTGGGGCGACTTTGCTTATCTCCTAGATGCACAATAAATTGCCTGTCGCTTGTTGTTTATCAGGCTAGTGATTCTTCGACAAGGGACAGCTTTCATTAATTTTAAAAGAAGGCCGTGGCGCCATACTGTGTCGTAGGCTGCTGAGAGATCCACAAAGACAGCTACAGTTTTTAGTTGCTTCTGGAAGCCCGTCTCAATATGTGTTGTGAGAGATAGAACTTGGTCTGTACAGTTCCTACCCTTCCTGAAACCCGCCTGCTCCACGGGAACGAGTTTGTCGATAAAGGGGGTGATTCTATTAGACAGCAACTTTTCCAAGAGTTTATACAGAGAGCTAAGAAGGGCTATTGGTCTATAACTTTTTGGGTCTTCTGGTGGCTTATTTGGTTTGAGGATGGCTATTATTTTGGCGTGGTTAAAAGTAGGTGGCAGTTTGTTTCTAACCAGTATGTCGGCATAGAACGATGTTAGCCATTTTTTACAATTGGGTCCCAAATTTTTTATAAATTCGTTGTAAATTCCATCCTGGCCAGCTGCCTTTCCCGACTTGAGGAGTTTAATGGCGTGAGTTGTTTCTGCAACTGTGAAGGGTCTCGAGATGGTGTCGTCTATGGGGAGGCTTTTTCTTACGTTTTGAGCAAGTTTCTTTATGGTCTTGGTATGAGATCGATCTCCTTTTACGCGTGACGTTTCTACAATTTGATTGGCTACTGAATCAGTCAGTTGTTGCGATATGCATACGTTTTTGGAACCTGATTTGCCCGTAAGTTTGTTAAGCACTCTCCAAGCTTTCCTACTTGAGGTTTTAAAGTCCATTCCTTCAACGGTGTTCATCCATTTGCTTCTTCGTTCATTATCTAGCGAATCTAGCAAGTGGCGTCCAATTTCTTGGTCTTCGCTAAGTTTGTATTTTTGGTAGAGCTCCTCACTCGCTTTACTCCACCCTGGGATATAAGTTTTTCTATATCCCCGCGGGATGTGTTTCTTCGCCGTAGCCATTGTTAATCCAACAAATCTGGTGTAGTTTTCGGCAGTTGGTGGAATCCATCTTATCGCTGCGTCCATATCCCTCGCGAAGGAGTTCCAATCTGCCTTCTGCAAGTTCCATCTGGGAAGAGCCATCGATTGCCTAATCGGGATTTGCTCACCTGTCTTCATGAGAACTGGGCGGTGTTGACTGTTAGGGAAATTCGATAGGATTTTTCGTGTTATCGGAAGTGGAGCACCTGATGGTTCACATGATACGAAAGTGAGGTCTGGGTTATAGTCCCTCTTCCATCGAGCTGATCTGAAAGATCCCTTATCCTTCGCATCGAATACAAGGTGGCATTTGTTTTCTTCGGCCCATTGTAGAAGGCGGATCCCATTTTGATCATTAGACCCATAGCGCCATGAAGTATGGTGGCTATTAAAGTCACCAGCGTATACACAGGGGTGTGGGAACACCGGCAATCCCTCTCCCCAATTCTGAGTGGGAGGTTTGTAGATGTTTACTATGATCATGTCGTGTACTTTGATTGCTGTCATATAATAGTTACCTGCATCCATGGTTGTGGGCAGGATTGAGATGTTTGTGAGGCCCTCCCTAACGTATGTGGCAATCCCATATTTTGCGTGGTTTAGTGCGGCGACGATGGAGACTCCCGGGATTTTTCCTCTGGAATCTAGATCATGCATATCTTTAGTGTGCGTCTCTTCTAGCAATAAGACATCCACGCGTTGTTTCGTCAGCATTTTGTGCAGTACTTCGCACTTAGCCAAACTGATCCCTTCAATGTTCAGCTGGCAGATTCGTAAATAAGGCCCAATATTTATCTCGGAGGGGGGGCTATTAGCAGCATTTTTTGCTTTTATCTTCTTCATATCCAATTCGTATTCGTAGTAGTAGCGACTCAGTTATCGTGCTGTGAGGCTATTTTTCAATAGCAGGTACAGCAGCCAAGGTTTGTTACTCGATTAGCGCCACCCGGGGGACACGTGCAGGGTGATTAGTGGCGATTCCTGCGGACGTGAGTAACTCATCCCCCTATGATTCATATACTGAAAGTTCATCGTAATGTTTGGTAGACTCAGTCGGTAGCGGGAAGGATCGTCGATCCTTTCCATCCTTGATATACCTATGGATTTTCTCGACTGTACTGTGACCCAAGCTCTATGATTTAGCCTATGATTACTGGGTTTCCTTAAATTCTGTATGCTGATATAAGATGCGGGATTTTTCAAAGTCAAAATATTAATGTATGTTTAACTGTAAACTGCATTTAAAATTAAAGTTTGGTGTGGAAAAAAAATGATTTTTATTTATCACACATTCATAGATAAAGATAACACAAGTAGAGCATAGGTTAAACTAACGTTGTTAGTGAACTGGCGGATCCTTCTAACTGCATGCCATTCTCCAATTATATTAAAAGTTCCCAATCTAAAAAAAAGTGAATGAGGGGGGAAGACATCTTTGAAAAAAATGGCCCACGTTTAACTGAATTGTATTTATAAATAAAAGTTCGGCGTGAATTACATGATTTTTATTTAACTCAGACAACAAAGGTAAGAATAATATCCTAGTCACAGACAATCCAAATAAAACATAGATTAAGTAAGTATATTTTGATTATGTACCTACCTATCATTACAAAAAATAAAATGTGATTAGAATTTCTAACAAAGTAACTATAAAATATATCTTATGTTATAATTAATAATGGGCGACGGGGCGATGGCAGAAGGTAGTCTTTTGAACGCTATTCTCCTTAGGCCTTTTTAAAAAATACTTGAAAACGAATCTTCCAGTTGGACGTGCTTAGGCTCATCCGAATCAGAATAACGAGTTGATTCGATCTAGATAATAAATAATAAAATTCAGTACGAGCATTGTACTATATTTTCAAACACATAAGATTCAAATTTCAATAGCTCAAACTTAGTATGACGGGCAGGACAAGGTTGGCATAACTGTAATTATGGTGTTATTTTTTAGCTAACATTCTGTACTAAGTACTAACAAATAACACCAAAAACCTATCTTAACGACCTAGTTTTCATGCAAATTTAAATTAATCGAAAAATGAAGGTGAATTTGTTACTATTTTTCATTTTTAATATTTTTTTGGCCTTTTTGTTGAAATAGTTGAGTCAAATGATTAGTTAGTTTGTTTATCTAATGAATTTTTTTGCAAAGATATGACCGATAACAAACGTATAATTCCAGAAATACCTCATGCACTCGTATTCGTCTGTTTGAAATTTTAAAATTGCCGCCATTTAATTATCGATGGCACAAAAAAAAATCATGCTAATTTATCGATAAAATTGATTGTTGTTTAAGCCCTTGAAAGCTCCGACACCGCTGACCAAACACCCTGTATAAATTTCGATGTTCGCGGTAGTAGGCCTGCAATGTTTGTGCGAACTCGTAGCTGGCCAAATGGTCGTAAGCAGTTTACGACTGCGAGCGTCACCAGCGGTGAACGGAGCCTTTAATGCGTCCTCTCGGCTCGTGTTGGAAGGCAGAGCTGGTACTGAGTAAAGTCCGTAATCTGGTGAAACTTCGGAAAAATTCCGGCAGGTAATGAACGCGTTAAGCGTTCACCGCCCTGAGATACGCCGCATTCATTTGCTCTAAAAAGATGAAGGTGAAAACAGTGTGGGGTCCAATCTTGAGGTAGGTGGGCAGGAACCCGCTCCAGAACCCTAGGATCCCCTCCTTCTTCAAAACCTCGAGTATTACGCCGACCATTCCTTTTTGCAAGCCTCCTTTTGCTGCATTTTGAACCCTGAAAAGATGCATTAGAAACATTATAGTGCCATAGTGTCTGACAGTGTGACAGTGTTAGGTAGGTACCATGGAGTAGACTTATAACAGATTTTCTCGCATGTCCTGATTTACTGTGTTGAAAGTGTTGAAATCTAATCACATCATCAGCCTATGTTAGTCCACTGCTGGACGTAGGCTTCTTGATCGCAGTATTCGCAGTAATGTGCCCTCTATGATGACGCTGCTGCCCATCATTATTTTATCAAAAAATGTTCAGTGCTTCTTTAATCCCTTAGTCGACTCTTACGACAACCGCAAGAAGAGTTAGAGTGGTGACAAATGTATTCTAGCCAGTTAATAGAAGTCTGCGTTCAGCAGTTGACTGATAGGCTGATGATGTGTTGTGATGTGAAACTTACCTCGTTTTAACCTTGTCGAACGGCAGCGAAGTGGCACTGGTCAAGAGTCCCGCGATCATGGACGCGGTGAAGTGGAGCGGCAAACCGTCGCCCATCGCCGGCAGGAGCATCTCCCTGGCCTGCAAGATACCAGGGTCGCATTTTATAAAGTTACAATTTACAATTTCGCTGTTTGCCTCTCTTTCTAGCCAATATGTGCGTGCGTTAGAGAGGCAAACAGCGAAATTGTAAATTGTAACTTTATAAAACGCGACCCTGTACGCTTAGCACATTGATTGGTATAATAATAATAAAATTTATTTCGTGTAACTACATGACACATAGGTAGGTATTTACAAGCGAGACAATTACAATTACAACTGAGCATTACCACAAAATACTGCCAGTGGGAGCATGCAATCCCGTACAGTGCAACATAATGGCACAATCTGACTTATCAGCTATGATTCTCAGAATGGTATTGGGACTGTCAGTACGTAGGTTGCCCTGAAAGTTTCGGGAATCGGAAAAAATACGCATTTTAATGAAATAAAAGTACTTTTATTGTTTTTCAAAGTATTCTCCTTTGTGTTTAATACACTTTTTCATTCTCTGAAACCAGTTTTTAAAACAGTTATTGAAGTCTGAAGTGGGGGTTGACAAAATGGCCATTTTATAAGCGTCGACTGCTTCTTCCGCGGTCTGAAAACGCTGACCACGCAACCGATTCTTTATTTTCGGGAAAGTAAAAAAATCGTTGGGACTTAGGTCGGGGCTGTACGGAGGATGGTCCAGTAATTCGACGTTTTCGCCCTTCAGATAGTCGTCTGTTTTCTGAGCGGTGTGAGGGCTGGCATTATCATGGTGTAGTATAATACGGCGGTTAGGGTTAGTTTTTCGCAGTTCAGCAAAAACAATCGGTAAACAAACGCCTATATACCAATCGGCATTGCCAGTTCTTCGATCTTCAAGAGCGATAGTCGCCACGTGACCCTATTTGGAGACAAACGTGGCTACCATTTTTTTGATCGTGCTGCGAGAACGAACAACTTTTGTCGGCTTCGGTTCGTCTTCGTAAACCCAAACTCGAGATTGGTTTTTCGATTCAGGCTCATATGCGTAAATCCATGATTCGTCACCTGACACAATACTAAAAACGGCATTTGAGCTTCCTCCATTAAATCTTTTTAAAGTTTTGCGGCACCAATTGACACGTACCGTTTTCTGGTCGTCAGATAACAAGTGAGGAATCCACCGGGAAAATAACTTCCGCACGCCCAACTCTTGTTGTAAAATAACTTGTACCTGACTCATTCCAATGCCTAAAGTCTCCTGAATCTCCCGATATGTAACATGCCTATCTTCCTTTATCAGTTGGCGAACAACATCGATGTTTTGATCGGTAACGGCCGTTTTCGGTCGACCCTCACGTACGTCATCCGCAAGAGACACACGGCCACGTTGGAATTCCGAATACCACCTGTATATGGTCGTCTTTGAAGGCGCTTCACTACTAAAAGCAATAGTTAATCGGTCTCCACATTGTTGTTGTGTTAATCCACTTTTAAAGTCATAATAAATCATTGCTCTAAAACTTTCGCGGGACAGCTCCATTTTCACCAGCAACTCAACGACTTTAAAAAACAATTGAAAATCGGACATTGTTTTTTTTTTCTAAGTGGCCAGTGTTTTCGAATAATGAGACTATGCTTGTAAGAAAGAGGTATAACACATGTCAAATATACGTTCCTAAGTATTAAATTCCCGAAATTTTCAGGGCATCCTACGTATTGGGTATGTGTCAGTATGTCGCCGCGAGATAGATTTTCCATCTTTTACCAATTATATGAATAAAAGAGGGATGGATAGTCTATCCCGCGGTGACATATTGTCGCACTGATCCTGTGCTAAGCCTACAGGAAGTAACCACTGTGCTGCTGCTGAAAGGATGCATCTCCCGTAGAGCTACTGTGAGAGGCTTATAGAATCTTTGTTTCTCAAAGAAATCATACATTTCACTTCGGATAAACTTTTTTTATTATACAAGGTGCCCATGAGGAAAGGGAAAAATTCTAACAGCATACTCCTGAGACTAAAAGAAGTAAAAAATGATAAGTTTTGGTCAAATTTCGAAAAAAAAATGTTTTTTAGTTTTTTTTTATGTTTTGAATGCCATAATAAACAAAAAAAGGATGTCATTAATGAAACTATCGCAAAAAATGCACTTTAGAGTTTTTTTTTCATTTACTAGCTAATTAAAGGTTTTTTTGGTCATTTGATGTCAGGCAATCGTTTTAAGACAGAATCGTTTCCTAAAATGCGTTTATCATAGCGTAACGGTGTAAAACGGTTTCAAGAAAAAATCGAATTTTCTCTTAAAATAGACTGAATCCAGAAAACTTCATATGACATTTTTAACTTCAAATTTGGTCAGAAATCCGCTGTTGAATTTTTTGCCTTGCCTCATGGGCACGTAGTATTAGCATAGCAGTATGACTGAAGTCACATTGATGTGAATCTACATGTGGCTATGCGAGTGTTTATTCAGGATTGTCTAGCTCACACACCGCTAGTGTTGTGGCTTCTCCGCTGACCATTCTGTCCAAACAAGTCTTAATCCCACCTGTGCGTAGGACCCAAGTTACGACCCGTTGACCACAGCTGCGCGGGTAACTGTAGCAGAGGCACCACAGCAGTAACCCACAGTCTTCTTCACTGTACATTCTGTTCCCAAACAAGTCTTAACTCCACCTGTGCGTAGGAGCCGAGTTGCAAGCCATTGACTACAGCTGCGCGGGTAACGGTAGCAAAAGCACCACAGCGATAACCCCAAGTCTTCTTCGCTGTACATTCTGTTCCCAAACATGTCTTAACCCCACCTGTGCGTAGGACCCAAATTGCGACCTGTTGACCACAGCTGCGCGGGTAACGGTAGCAAAAGCACCACAGGGCCATTCCATATGAAATCATCAAATGAGGTGCGCTGCATGCTTTCCGATTTGTATGGAAAAAATCATGGATGATAATATAGGTATGCTTTACATAAAACCGTAGTTGTTTAATTTTTAAACAGCCTAACAGCCAGATAACATAGGTCTGAAGTTTAAAAATAAGCGATTTTTGAGGTCGATGAAAATTGCTTTAACTTTTTTTTAATGTGTGAAACTGAATTTTATTATATGTTAATTTACTATTTAATATGTGTACTTGTACATGTATGTATTACAGTATGTATATTTTTATTACTTATTGTATGACAAACTTCTAAAACTTCATGTTATTTTGCTAATGTTCAGTGATGTTCAGTAGCTTTTATTGGATTGCTCGCTTGGTCTAGACAGGTATTTTTTTTTTAATTAACAAGTTCAAACAGTCATTAAATGAAAACTTTAACAATATTTTTGAATTTAGTTCTTCTAACTTAAAAAAAACAGTAAATTACAAAACCATTTTTGTAGAATTTGCTTTTTATGACGTTAAAAAAAACCATGTTTGGCAAAGTTTAAAGATCTGAAAAGTACACAGAAGAGAAGAACTTACTCTGCTCTTTGTGAATCATCTTTATTTATATTGTGTTATTGATTTTTGAAAGAGATGTGATTTTTGAAATCTACAAGTTAGCAAGAAGTTTCAAAGTAGTTGTTTAAGTTAATATATTTTTTTATCACGGACAACATTTATAAACGTAATAAACAACAAAATGATGATTGTTGATTCCCTCGTATACTATGTACAGTCAACCAAAAACGTGGTACACCACTTTCTTGATGGTAAGCATGAAAATGCTAGTGGCACATCTTATAATACGTCTGAAACAGGGTACTTATAGGTTTTATTACACATGCCTACTGTCTTTAGATAAGAGTAATGATGTTGATTCAATAATGCGATAACAATAGAAAATACCAGGTCGTATCATAATTTTGTGCCAGTACAAACGGCACCTTACGAGCCGGAAGATATTCCTACTCCAAAAATGTTAATGTCGTAAAGGTAGCAGGTAATAATACTTTACACACACACACGCACATACATATATACATTACATATTTGTGACAAGCTTTTTTGCTGACTTTTGCTATGAACATGAATTCGTAAATCGTGCATTAACACAAGGGTCATACACACTGACATACTTAATTACGTACATCGCAGCTTAAATAAAGGTTCCTGTTGTTGTTAATGAGTAATAAAATATAGTTATGAATAATTTAATGTGTTTTATTTAAAATAGTGAAGTCATAGAGCACCCGAAAATAGTCGTAAAAAGTTCCGAAAAATGGACATTAAAAAAAATCATAATTCTCACAGAAATCGAAAACACAAACCAAATTAAACGGATTCCTATAGAATAGAGTTGGTACTATCTTTTGTACAACTTTTTGGATTTTTTTATATTGCCAAACATGATGAAATTCGAAGTCAAAGTTGAGCAATTTCGTAAAACGGCCAACTTTACCATTCTTTTTTTCAGCTATATGAAAAGTTTGTGATCGAACCCTCAGTTATTTTATGAGAGCAATACTTGTACTATACAGTAAAAAAATATTAGTTCCCTAAGCCCAGTAGACATGCTGCAAAATCCAATAGAAAATGGGCGGAATTTGAAAATATTCACAAAACTTTCAACATTTATGATGGAATAAGTAAAATAGCTTGAAGCATATTGATAATAACATTTTAAAGTACGTTTACTAGAGAATCAGAAAAATTATATAAAAAATGTACATTAGTTACCGAAACAAATTAACATCGCTTCTCGTGGAACCTCAAAAACAGGTAAATTGAAACTTAAAGCGGGCCCCATCTGGATGAGCAGCAAGTAAAAAAAAAAGTATTGACGGTGTACGTACAACTTACTTAAGACTATCATCCTTGATTTTTTTCAAACTGTTTAAAAATCAGTCAGCGCGGAATTAAATCAGAATCTGATGATTTCATATGGAATGGCCCCACAGCGATAACCCCAAGTCTTCTTCGCTGTACATTCTGTTCCCAAACATGTCTTAACCCCACCTGTGCGTAGGACCCAAATTGCGACCTGTTGACCACAGCTGCGCGGGTAACGGTAGCAGAGGCACCACAGCAGTGACCTCAAGTCTTCTTCGCTGTACATTCTGTTCCCAAACAAGTCTTAACCCCACCTGTGCGTAGGAGCCGAGTTGCAAGCCATTGACTACAGCTGCGCGGGTAACGGTAGCAAAAGCACCACAGCGATAACCCCAAGTCTTCTTCGCTGTACATTCTGTTCCCAAACAAGTCTTAATCCCACCTGTACGTAGGACCCAAGTTGCGACCCGTTGACCACAGCTGCGTGGGTAACGGTAGCAGAGGCACCACAGCAGTAACCCAGAGTCTTCTTCGCTGTACATTCTGTTCTCAAACAAGTCTTAACCCCACCTGTGCGTAGGACCCGAATTGTGAGCCATTGACCACAGCTGCGCGGGTAACGGTAGCAAAAGCACCACAGCGATAACCCCAAGTCTTCTTCGCTGTACATTCTGTTCCCAAACATGTCTTAACCCGACCTGTGCGTAGGAGCCGAGTTGCAAGCCATTGACTACAGCTGCGCGGGTAACGGTAGCAAAAGCACCACAGCGATAACCCCAAGTCTTCTTCGCTGTACATTCTGTTCCCAAACATGTCTTAACCCCACCTGTGCGTAGGAGCCGAGTTGCAAGCCATTGACTACAGCTGCGCGGGTAACGGTAGCAAAAGCACCACAGCGATAACCCCAAGTCTTCTTCGCTGTACATTCTGTTCCCAAACAAGTCTTAACCACCTGTGCGTAGGACCCAAGTTGCGACCCGTTGACCACAGCTGCGCGGGTAACGGTCGCAGAGGCATCACAGCAGTAACCCAGAGTCTTCTTCGCTGACTATTCTGTCCTCAAGCATCAAGTCTCCACCCTACAGTACTCGATCAGCCGAATAAAGATTGCACATCGGTTTTTGGAAAAAACCTCTCGCCCTCTCTAACGTATGTGACGTTTATGCAATATTATCTGTGCCTTAAAGACCTACGAGTAGGTGCAATCATAGGCTTATGATGGTACCGTGTTTAATCGTTTGTCGTTGTTGCCGTCAGGTTTTGACAAGTATGTAAGTGCGATGATGCGTAGCACGATAAATAGATAATCCGGGACCATCATAAGCCACCTGTATCGCCAAATGCTGCACCTGTGCGTAGGACCCAAGTTGGGAGCCATTGACCACAGCTGCGCGGGCAACGGTAGCAGAGGCACCACAGCGATAACCCCAAGTCTTCTTCGCTGTACATTCTGTTCCCAAACAAGTCTTAACCACCTGTGCGTAGGACCCAAGTTGCGAGCCATTGACCACAGCTGCGCGAACTGTAGCAGAGGCACCACAACGGTAACCCCAAATATTCTTCGCTGACCATTCTGTCCTCAAACAAGTCTTAACCACCTGTGCGTAGGACCCAAGTTGCGACCCGTTGACCACAGCTGCGCGGCTAAATGTAGCAGAGGCACCACAGCAGTTAACCCAAAGTCTTCTTCGCTGTACATTCTGTTCCCAAACAAGTCTGAATCCCACCTGTGCGTAGGACCCAAGTTGCGACCCGTTGACCACAACTGCGCGGGTAACGGTAGCAGAGGCACCACAGCGATAACCCCAAGTCTTCTTCGCTGTACATTCTGTTCCCAAACATGTCTTAACCCCACCTGTGCGTAGGAGCCGAGTTGCGACCACAGCTGCGCGGGTAACGGTAGCTGAGGCACCACAGCAGTAACCTCAAGTCTTCTTCGCTGACTATTCTGTCCTCAAACATAAGTCTTACTCCTACAGTACCTACTCGATCAGCCGGATGAAGATTGCACATCGGTTTTTGGAAAAAACCTCTCGCCTTCTCTAACTTATGTGACGTTTATGCAATATTATTTGTGCCTTAAAGACCTACGAGTATGTGCAATCATTAGGCTTATGATGGTACCGTGTTTAATCGTTTGTCGTTATTGCCGTCAGGTTTTGACAAGTATGTAAGTGCGAAAGTGGTGCGTAGCACGATAAATAGATAAAACGGGACCATCATAAGCCACCTGTATCGCCAAATGCTGCACCTGTGCGTAGGACCCAAGTTGCGAGCCGTTGACCACAGCTGCGCGGGTAACGGTGGCAGACGCGCCACGAAGGAGTGACCCCAAGCCTTCTTCGCTGATCATTCTGTCCACAAACATATACATGCTATGTCAGAAGTCTTTATGGGACAAAACAAATTACAGATGTATCTAGTGTCAACCTCGGTCAAAGGCCGACGTGTACGTGTACTGACCGTTTTTGACCAAGGGTGCCTCGGACGAGGTAACCTGGTTCGATAATGTTTTAATATGTTTGGGTCTCACGTTAGTTATCATTTATAATTCTAAAATCTACATGGATGTTCATATCTTGGAGTTATAGTCTGGTAAGCCAGTTTGTCTAAAATATATTCATCCCTCTTTTTGGGATGGCGATAGCAGCATAAGAAAAAGCCAGTATGACTCTCTCTAATTATGCATGAATGTGTCACTGACCATTTTTGATAACGATTGATGATGGGCAGCAGCGTCATCATAGTGGACACATTACTGCGATCGCCAATCCGCTTGCCCAGCGTAGCGATTATGGGCATTTACCTCCTAATGCGTATAGCATAGTTAATAGGAGAGGCCTTCGTCAAGCAGTGGACTATCATAGGCTGCTGATGTGATGATGTGAAACCAGTTTGTCAGTTAGTAGAAACTCGGAAAAATATATCCATCCCTCTTTTTGGGATGGCGATAGCAGCATAAGAAAAAGCCAGTATGATTCTCTCTGATTATGCCTGAAAGAGCTAAATCCTGGCCTCACCTTCCGAGTGCATTGAACACGTTCGAGTAATTCCTCCTCTGGTCCGCTGGCAACCGGCCGTCGGCTGTCATGCGGACGAGCGCCACCTCCGCCGGGTTGCCCACCAGGGCACCCAAGCCGCCGGCAACCATGCCGATGACCAGCTTCACGCCGAAGTTTGGAGTTCCGTGTGATCTGGAAATGGGAAGATAGTGACCCTAAAGAGAAGACCCGCCAGGTACCAAATATTGGACAGATACATGTATCAAATATATCGTAGATTCGTAGCGTCTGGTGCGCTCAAAAATATCTGAACACGGAGGGCTCTATCATTTGCTTGAAACGGCTGTTTCGACAGCTTGTAGTGCAGGGGGATCCATTTTCTTTCCAAAAGGCAAACAAGCACGCAAGTAAGATAAGAAACGACCGTAGCATAAGGAGGCCTGTTACAATGGTGTCACATATATGTTGCCGATTCTTTAGAAACAGTACCTAGGTACACCTAGGTACTCCTTCTGTCAGGGGGGGGGTATGTGACCCTATTCATTTAGCTTCATCCTTTTGAGGATTTGCGTTATAGTCACATTAGTCACATTGAACATTGTTAGCTATGTGACTATTCTTTTTCCTGAGACCCAACATACATACCTACACCGGAAATCGTTTTCAAATACGTACTTGCTGTATGTATCCGAGATGTAGTTGAAACTCCCGAGCCGGCCGGTGGTGTAGGTGGCCTGTCGGAACAGCGCTGCCGAGATCCCGTTGTAAAGACCCATGGGGCCTTCCTTCGATATCACCTGTCAATCATGATTATGGTTATGATTGTTATGAATAACCAGCGAGATAGAATGGCAGAAATATTCCCGTTCGTTTTTACAGACAAAATATCTCTATATCCATGGTATTCTCCAGTCGTTGGTGTTCGAAGAGGTTACGAGTTAAGGTCTTCGCACATTATAACAACTTAACGGCGACTCGATTCTATGCCAAATATGGAAATTTAAGACCTATGATATATTATTATGATCTAGGTTTAATTAAAAAAAACATATAATATCTATTTATAGTAGTGTACGACGAGTATAGACACGCGTCGTACACTAAAGGTCAACCCCGACACGTTCGTCACGCATTGACGACATGTTGTCCACGCGTTAACTGCGACTGACGTGTATCGAGCAACCATTTGCATTGCCCACTCGACGCCGCGTTGTCCATTAGTGGCCATAGCGTGGATCATCCAATTGATTACTCATCGAAAGTGTGAGTAGAGTTGCTGCCGCGTTGGCGTGGAGTTGTTATAATGTGCAAAGACCTTCATCGTGTTCTCCGGTCGTCGGCGTTTGAAGAGGATTCGCCACGACAACGTAAGAGTAAGAGCCTCTTATCGGGACATCAGCCAATATACTCTCGAAGAATCCAAGTCGATCGTTCAAAAGGAACAAGGCATGTTTAATACAATAAATGCACAAATGTTCAGTTAACCCTGTTAATGTTTGTGCGCTTTTAAATCCATAGAAAATATCGGTAATCATGAGTAGAAACTAAAAAAATTAGGCAAACCTAAAAACTTGCATTACTCAGCAGATAGGTAGTAAGTAAGTATTAGGATTAGATCCGCAGGGTCTCATTTTGAAAACTACATGCGTATCCTAACATTCCTAACGCGTCGTCTGTGGTTGCTAAGGATCAGTACAATGGATTTTCAAGTCAAGTTATGAACTGATTTGAGTTAAATACCTACTTATTGTACAGATCCTTGTCAAACACAGAGAAAAAGAGTTAATAAATTTTACATTTTTAAAAAGGAATTTTACAAGCTCATGACAGGAGAATGTGTGCCTACGTTTCTTGGTCTGGTCATACCTCCTTGGCCATTTTGAACATGGTATAATTCTTGCCAGCAGGTCCGAGTAGCTGCATTCTGGTCTTCAGCAGGTCCATGGGCTGGACGATGCAGATTGCCAACATGCTGCAAGTTGACGTTACAAAAGATGTAAAATCAGTCATAACTTTGACATGGTCTCGGAAACCGTGGTAGCACCCATCTATACTTTTGTTCAGAGCACTGTCGTCTACATGATATCAAAATCCCAGCCCGTTTAACTGAAACCACATTTTCCATACTTTAGGCACGGGGTCGGTTCTTTACTAGATAAATAAGTCATAGTCTAAGTGTAAAGGCGATCCGTGCGTGTGGTGTAGTTTAGCATCGCTTGGGTTTGGTTTCAGAAGAGTAGTGAAGCATAATAAGGTTCCGATCTTCCGACTTAGTCCTCAAATCGGCAGCCCCTTTAACGGGCAGAATCGTACATCAATTAGGTCCCTAAAATAATGCAATTTAAATCACTTACCCGGCCGATCCTCCAAAAAGGAACTGGTACAATGGAGGTATTTTTGTGATTTTAGGTTTTGGTTTATCTCCCATGGTTCACAGTTTTTGAAAACCATTTGTAGAAAATATATTTAGGTGTATTCCCAACATTGCATTGCATTTAAATGTTTATAATTTTGTATATTATGGCTCAATAAAAAACTGTCATATTTTTGGTGACATTTTGTGTCACAACATTACAGAGTCACGCAACTTTTACTCGTATTTTTTTACCCAACCAGTGACAGGACTCCGAACTCCCTGTACTGTAAGTATTTTTTTAGTAATAAATGATGTTTAATTTGGTAAACATATGGCAAAAACATAATATTATTATACAGGGTGACATCGGAGTCGTGATCCAAACTGTGAGAAACGTGTTAAGATGGTCTTCCTAAACAATGTTCTCTATGGGACCTATATGAACAAACATACTTTTTTACGACTAGGAAAGTTCGAATTCATTAATATGTATACATTTCTCCATACTAATCCTTTCCAAATGTCTTTACATAATTATGAAACGAGACTGGAAGTTATGAACACTTCCGCACCGTTCGGTATGAAATCAGTTTTTTTTTCGCGATATTCATATTTGTTCCATGGGAAACCTTGTTGAGAATGACCATCTTAACACGTTTCTCACAGTTTGGATCACGACTCCGATGTCACCCGTATGCAAGACATACAGGGTGGAAAGGGACGACGTTCCTTCCCGCTACCGACCGAGTCTACCAACCATTACGATGAACTTTCAGTATGGGACCAACATCGAAATATTAAAAAAAAAAATTAACCCCTCATACAAAGTGAGTGATTAGTTAGAGTTCAATAGTATGGAAAAGTCAATTTTCCATGTACGCTTTCGATGTTGGTCCCATACTGAAAGTTCATCGTAATGGTTGCTAGACTCGGTCGGTAGCGGGAAGGAACGTCGTCCCTTTCCACCCTGTATACATACACAGGCACTATAACATAACCACTCACATGCTTTGGTTCTTGCGATAGACTCCATTCCTATGTAACATATATTATAATTAAGATAACCGAATCCTGTCAGTGGCTAACCAGATGTATTATTTCTTCAGCACTATAATTTTTGACCTTATTATGAAGTAGGTATATTTTCTCAAAAGTAACGGAAATTAAAATTACCTTCATCCTATAATAAATTTACATCATCTGCTTTAAAAATGTTGACACCCTATACCAAGTCTAGACATTTGAACTTTGAAGATTAAAACGGACATGTTTCTGAGTGTAGCCTCGCTAAAGTTAGTGATAAGTTAATTTGTTTTTTCAATTTGCGAACTTCGATGTTCGTGGAAGCAGACCTCTCCCACTCATTTCCTCATACATATTTCTACCACACCTATATTAACTACTAAATCGAGGCACTAGGATCGAAATTGTAATGCAATGTGCTGTAACAGGTTGAAACTTTCCCAATTTCATTTCTACAGTTAATGCGCTACCTTAATTGGGTCATTCTCAGAATTAGGCGTTCTCAGCCTCAACTCGGTCTTGATTTTGTACAGTATGTTTACTGCTATATTATCTATAAAATACGAATCATTGAGTTATTTAAATCATATGTATACTTTTGTCCCTCATATATATCTATTAGTTCACGTTTTATAAGCCATTGTTTTTTTCACCAAGACGGAGTTGAGAATGTTGCGACGGAGTTGATATATTTTATACGGAGTTTAGAAATAATGATATGGAGTTGATGGATACAGTGCTCTTAAACCTGAATGAGAATTTATGTATTTTAATACTAGCGATCTGCCTCGGCTTCGCACGGGTACTATACCTACATATAAACCTTCAAATCTCATCAAAATCCGTTGCGTAGTTTTAAGATTTAAGCGTACAAAGGGACATAGAGGCATAGGGGCAGAAAAAGTGACTTTTTCATTAATTTGTATACGAATTTTAAAAGGCATGGACGAAAACAAACATTAACAATCATTTTGTGAATAACATGTTACACGTAATAATACTTACTTTACGCTGACGCTCTTTTTATTTTGACATAGCGTATTTTTCGAGATTTTGCTTTATTTTAGCTCTACGCCTACGTTGAGCTTCTTTCATATACTTTACCGTAGATTTTTTGATTCTCGGCATTCTAAGTATATGAAACAAAAAAATAATAAAATTGAAGTAAATTTAACGAAAAGCCCTAGCTCCAAAAATGCTGTAAACGGTATTGTAAGTAAAAAAATCTATCGTTAGTATTCAGAACGAAGAAATTGCGTCAAATTTCACATATTTTATTTTTCTTGGTATTGTAGATCAATGTACTATGTAAATGTCTATGTAAAATTCGCAGTAGGTACCTAATTAAAGAAAGGGTAGATACCTCGCAGTAGGTACCTTATTAAAATTAAAGTACCTATACTAGGTACTTTAATTTTAATTTAGCAGCAAATGTCATGAAAAACAAGTTTTTTTGCATGTGACTGCTCACTTAGATACTAAATGCACGTATTTTTTCAACTCAGTCTAAATATTTGACGGAGTTTATTTGACGGAGCCTAGGGAGAAAGCTATTTTTTATTTTTTTTCGTTAATTATTTTATTTAGTACAACGACATTTCACGCATTTAACAGGTAATACAGTTTAATTCATTATACTTAAATAGTAGAACGATCAAACACACCAATAGAAAAATAAATAACTAAACGGAGTTGAGAAAATGCAAGTGACAAAAAACGGAGATTAGATACTTACGTTCGTAAAATCGCCCAGCGTCGCCAAACGCACCTCCGTCGCCCAACGTGTCACAGACAAGACTGAACTGGCTCGGTCAATGCAATAGTGATGTGCGTAAAATTGCAAATAGTGATGTGAAATTTTGTTTTGCTTCCAATGACGGAGTTTAGTCATAAATTCGTACGCGTGGAGAAAAAAACATATTTCTTTATACAAGCAGTTGAAATAACAATCAACTTAACAAAATGTTAATTTGTTTAATTGACTATAATAAAACAATTCCCTGTGTTAGGGTTTGTCCCAAATTTTGGAGTCTGTACGCTTGATGGAGCATGATAAAAGTAGGCTTTTATATTTTTTTATTACTAGTTCTCAACAGATTATCTTCGAAATTACAACTGCTACAGGTAGAATAAAACGAAAACTACCCTCCAACATTTTTTTTACGCCATATACACGGTGGAATTTAATCGGTGAACAGGAATCCAAAAATCTTAATTATCAATCTACACAGAAACCAATACGTGAAATCTCGTGCAATAAAGCTCACAATCTAATTAATCACACTTAATTAACATCGGTAAAATGTACAATGACTGAATAAATGGACACCCTACTTTTATTGAAGGGAAGTTACTCGTAAGTGTACATACGTCAAGTGCTGGCTTTGGCGAATTTGACAATGACAAATTGACTCATTTATGTTTTAAGTTTCTATGGCTGATAGTTTGAAAAGAGGTAGGTATTAAACTTTTCAGACTAAACCATTAGTAGGGTGACAATAAATTTTAATTAAAGTTTAATTTCAACTTAAAAATTAGTTATGATAAAAGAAACTTGGTTCCACTTAAGTACTACATAAACGTGACCGCCATCGATTACTGAATTAGAAAAATGGGTTCCTGTTCACCGATTAAATTCCACCGTGTATATGCAAGAATACAAAGTTATTCTACCCGACGCCCAAAAAACATGCCCTATGAGAATGACCCAATTACGATTCGACACCTTAATTCATTCGCTATTGTCCCTACTCGTAACTCGACACTTTCACGCATAGTGATGTGTCGAATTCAAGAAATGAAAAAGTTAGGGTGATATTGCTATTCCAAATAAGCAGGCGTCGCCTTGTTATTTAATTCGGACAAGTTTGGGCTTGTTCCATAGGAGAAAAAAAATGTCCCAAAATGTTTTTCCATTACGATACCGTTTTTTCATAGATGTTTAAAGGCGGTAGCGTAATGGAAGGAATGAAAACTGTATGAAAATTATGGGACATATTTTCTCTCCTCACAAAATCGAATGAGCTCGTGATTCTGAGTCGAACAAGCCTAAACTTGACCAAATTAAATAACAAGGTGATTTCGACAACGGTTTGTGAAAACGCCCCTAAACCACAGTGCCACTCTCACTGGAAATGTTCCCGCCAACCTGACGTCAGAATAGCAGGCAATATTTTCTTGAATATCTCTGAAGTTTGAAGAGCACATTGCTCGAATTTTGGCACATAGCTGTCTATAACTCCTGACGACTTACCGGAGCTTCATTTGATAATGTGCAGTCGATATCATTACGGTTTGAGTGCCAAAAATATGTACACAACCTTAATGTCAAGACAATAAAGTCGTGTAAATATATTTTTGGCACCTAAACCGTAATTATATCTTTGACGTCGACTGTACACCCGCCACCCTGACGATCACGGCCGTAGACCTTACAAAGGGGTGTCCCTCAAATAAAACAACAATTAAAAATAATAATTTAATAAATAACTAGGTATAATTTAAAAAATATACAGAGTACTAACCTATTTCCATTCAACAATAAGGCTTTTCAAACTGTAGAGCGCGCGCCACAAATAGCGTAGAGATTTTCGAAGAATAGACTCAACTTACATGTAAACTGGTATTAGGCCAGCCGTACAGTAGACCTGTAAGTTCTGTAAACCAGTAAGTTATAGGGACGGGGCTATACTAAGAAATGGTATAGTGATATTCACCTCTCATTCCTTAGTATAGCTCCGTCCCTTGGACAGAAGTTAGCAGTCGGGCAGGACTTAGGTATATCATCATCATCATCATCATCAGCCTATGATAGTCCACTGCTGGACGTAGGCCTCTCCTATTAACTATGCGTATAGACGCATTAGGAGGTAAATGCCCATAATCGCCACGCTGGGCAAGCGGATTGGCGATCGCAGTAATGTGTCCACTATGATGACGACTTACTAAAACACGAACAACGACTAAAATACGATACATACTACAAACGACTAAAATGGGGCTGGTAATTTGAAACTTTTGAGTACCTTTTGAGTGATTTGTAAGATTATTTTTGACAACGGCTTGAAATGGCGGAACAGAGCGGCATCGGCAGTATTAGCTTCTTTCAATACCTACAGACACTTACAATAGTTACAAAACAAAAACATTCGGAGTTTATTGCAGTTCTGCTCACACTTATGTCGCGGGCGAGTGTGAAAATATGCATAAAATCACAGTTCGTCAGGAAAACTCGGAAATACCGGGTTGGCCGATATAAACATCGTGCATGCAGACCAAAAAAGCATTCGCTGTTCTATCCCCCTACTCTACGAAATTCGATCGTTACACGAAACGTGATTCGTTGATTTTGTAGAGTGGGGGATAGAACAGCGAATGCTCTTTTGGTCTGCATGCACCTTATTACAGTCGATTTCCATACTAACGTATAAAAGCGACCAATATCTAGGGAAGACAGAAGACAGATAAAGTAGCCGTAGGCCGTAATACCATGACTCTACATTTTTACAAGTATCGTTTAAGTTAGGTTTTACTCGATACGTAAAGCAGGCCATTGCGCTCGCTCCAAATAAGTGCGAGCGCAATATAATGCTTTACGTCAAGTGAAACCTTTTTTTTTGTTGCGGAGTGGGGATGGAGGGGTATGTGGGACTCATCCACAATTCCCCCCTGTCTTAGTGAGAGGGGGAGAGCTCGGCCCTACCCACTATACCCCATTCTGGCGTTTTGTCCACTTTTCCGTCAACGAGGGCGACATGGGATCGCGAGCATGTCACCATAACGTAACCAATACTTGAAAACACATGGCATGGCTTCTGCTATCTAAATAATGGACCGAATCGAGATAATAGATAGAGGCGGACCAAATTAACCCTTCCATGCTAATAAATGATCGGAACTTTTGCAAAACTTTATCAAAACTTGTCAAGTGGACATGAAAAAGCACATACATCAATAAAATATCTGTATAGGTACATACCCAAACATTGTAAATTGAAAATTACGAAATAGGCAATACAATTGGGCACAGATTTTTCAATAATATCTATTCGTGTTTTTCTTGGCTAACGTGTTCCCATATGCAAGGATCGGACAAACGCCCGTCATTTTGAAAACATAAACCAGTTCCATATAGTAGAGACTTCCTTATCTTATGAATCTTATGATGTTAAAATATTTTATGTTATAAGATATTTTTAATAACACTAAGACAAAGATCTATTTAAGAGATCCCAACACCTTCTAACTTGATTATTTTTCAACTCAGAATGTTTGATATTGAAGAAGATATAAATACACTCAACAAATCAATATTCCATGTCAAAAATTCTAAATCGTTTATTGAACACAATCATAGTGTATATAAGTAAGAGGGAACTGGGTTCTCCTAAATATCGTCGGGGATAGTGCAATATTGCGTACTAACAAATTCAATTACCTACGATCTATTTGAGTGTCAATTGTTTGATATTCGAACTCTGTTTTGGTAGTTACGCGGTATTGCACTATCATTTATTTATCATTTATTTATTAAATTGCACTCATGGACAATATTTTACATGTGACACATGAACCCTGATGGGCGTAGCAAACATTCCCGACAATATATAGATTAATATTCTCCTGAATAGAAAATACAATATTTTAACATCATAAGATATGGAAGTTTCTACTGTACGGAACAGGTGACCCTGTTTTCATAATTTTTTTGTCCGATCCTTGCCCATTGTCAATTTTGTTTTGCACTAATAGTTCCGATCACTAAGTTAAAGTTACTTTGGTTGATAGTTCATCTGTTAGCACAAGTTAATGTACCCCGATGTTAGTTTAATTACCTTCTCGATTTAAACCACGTGAGATACCAACTTACAACCATAACTTTACAATCCTAACATCGAATATCACTACGCTAAACTTAAGTAGAAGGCGTTGATTTGCTCCAAGACGATCAGCGTGAGCACGGTGTGGGGTCCGATCTTAAAGTACGTGGGCAGGAACCCGCTCCAGAGGCCTAGGGGACCTTCCTTCTTTATGACGTTGAGGATGACGCCGAGCATGCTGACTCTCGCACCTCCTTGCGCGGCGTTCTGGACTCTGTGAAACATGGCGTAATAATTAATTTAAAGGCTCGTGGTGTTCGCAGTCAGAATACACCATCACCACCTCAAATCTTCCCGTGGGTATCGTAAGAGTCGACTAAGAGTTCACTCTTCAGAGTTACTGAACATTTGTGTTAGTTTTTAGTCAAACGTCCCACTTTGTCGCTTACCATAAAGACGACATTTCCTTGTATCTTCATATGAATAAACGGACAAAGCAGTTTTATGGCAAACGACAAAGTGGGACGTTTTATTAAACTCACTCACAATTTTGTTTATAGAAGATTGATTATGGGCAGCAGCATCATCATAGTGAACACGACACTACTGCGATCGAAAACGCGCTTGCTCAGCGTGGCGATTATGGGCATTTGCATGGCATGCGTCCATACGCATATTAAGTAGGAGAGGCCTACGTCTAGCAATGGACTGAAAGAGGCTGATGATGATATGACGAATCACAAGTCAAAAATGGGTGCCACAAAACGAGCACACGTGGACGTGGCAATAGGAAGCTCAACCGGAGATGGCGGGACGACAAATCATGCAATTGAGCCCACGTGCTCGACTTTCCGGGCTGAAGTCTACCCCAATCGGTTATTCGGTTTTACGTCAACTTACTTCGTCTTGACCTTGTCGAAGGGCAGCGACGCGCATGTGGACAGGAAGCCGGCGATCATGGACGCGCAGAAGTGGAGCGGGATACCATCCCCCATGCGAGGTAGGAGCGCCTCGCGGGCCTGCAATTACGACACAAGTGTGATATTTAAACGGTTAAACTCACTACCTACGCGCGATGTGTTTCGGAGAGCCTAGGTCTCCATTATCAAGCATGGATGGAAGTTTAAATTCAACTATTTAAGTGTTTTAGTTTTGGGTGATAGCAAGGACGGGTTGGATAAAACAACACTAACTTGTTATTTAGATTGATCAACGTTATAAGTACAGCAGATTTCTATGAGATTTGCCATGCAACCAAGTGTAGCAAAGGAATGGTGACCAGTGGTTTGGTCTCGGATCCGAAGGGTATTCTAAATTCAAACGCAGTGACCAGATTGGCGGTAGGCTGTGTACCTGCGCGTAGGTGCCGAGCTGCGCAGCGTTGAGCACGGCTGCGCGCGCGGCGGTGGCCGACGTGCCGCGCATCAGCGTCGCCGCGCCCTCCTCCTTGATCATCCTGTGCCAACCGTAACAAAATTTATAGTCTGGCAAACCAGTGAGTAGAAACCAGAAAAAGTATATTCATCTCTGATTTTCGGGTGGCAAAATTAGCATAAGAATAAGTCAGTATGATTCTCTCTATGCTCGAAACAGATAAATCCTGGCCAAACTATATGTATAATATACTCGTATATTATACAAGTTCAATATACCTCTTACGTAAAACTTATGCCAAGAGAATACGTTTTTTGAGCATTCTGAAACCATTGATTATCATTTTAAAAATGATAATAAGGTCTTCCGCAGCCGGACAAATGCAACTATGAGGGAAATGTCAATAGCTGATTAAAATATCTCTTAATTAATCTAACAGGTTCTTTAAAAAATCCTACCTACCTCTTTAGCAGAGTTAGCTTTACTTCAGCGGCAGTACCCACGGCATCTGTAGCTGTTTGCCTCACCACCCAAGAGCATTGAAGACGTAGGTATAATTCCTCTGCTGGTCCACTGGCAGGGAGCCATCGGCTGTCATCTCGACCAGCGCCTCAACAGCATCACTTCAGCTCCTATCGCCCCGGCATCTGTAGCTGTTCTCACCTCCCAAGAACGTTGTAGACGTAAGTGTAATTCCTCCACTGACCATCACTTCCTCAGGAGTGTTAGCGCCATTTCAGCTCCAATGGCTCCGGCATCTGTATCTGTACTCACCTCCCTAGAGCATTAAATACGTTGGTATATGGTTGGTATAGTTCCTTCGCGGGTCCACTGGCAGGCGGCTATCGGCAGTCATCCTGACCGTCACTTCCTCAGGAGTGTTAGCGTCATTTCAGCTCCAATGGCCCCGGCATCTGTATCTGTCCTCACCTCCCTAGATCATTGAAGACGTTGGTATAGTTCCTTCGCTGGTCCACTGGTAGGCGGTCATCGGCAGTCATCCTGACCATCACCTCTTCAGTAATGTGAACGTCATTTCAGCTCCAATGGCTCCGGCATCTGTATCTGTCCTCACCTCCCTAGAGCATTGAAGACGTTGGTATAGTTCCTTCGCTGGTCCACCGGCAGCCGGCCATCGGCAGTCATCCTGACTAACGCCACTTCAGCAGGGTTCCCCACGAGCGCGCCCACGCTGCCCGCCACCACGCCGATTGCGAGCTTCACGCCGAAATTTGGCACGCCGTAGTTACTGTACGATACAAAACGAAATATTATCGAAAGAAGGGAACATTGATACAAAATTAGAAGGTAATGTATTGAGTGTATTATTAATTTAAGATCTATTTTAGTCATGAAATAAAACTATAAAACGAATTTTACTACATCCCGACGTTTCGAACACTTTACAGGGATCGTGGTCTGCGGGCGTCTGACAATGGACGAAATTTGATTGATCAAAACCTCCATCAAAATAAGAAAGATAATGTACGTACTACGTACAAAACTACCCACAAAGAACATATACTAAACCACAGACAATTTTAAGGGTGGTACAATGTACGTACTAAATTTGTAAATTAAGCTAGTTATTTATTACAAGTATTTTCAAAATGAGAACAAGAAACAAAATAAATAATCGACGCCGGTTCTATTCCTACACCTTTCAGCTGAGAAGAAATCCCTTCCTTTGTATGATTGTATTGTTAGGAAGGCATCCCAACTTTGGGACCGGCAAGAACCTCAGCGGGACACATATTTTCAAAACTAGCGCATCTTTAGCCACACCGAAAGAATTTCCCCTGGGTGCCACAGGCATCAATCTGGATGGAATAGTCGAGGCACCGTCTCCAAAACTATCACCAATTAAAAAAACTGAACGAATAGCCTGACGTGGGCAACTGGTCATAGACTAGACTAGTGCCAAACAAATCCACAGAATGAGGACTCACGCAGTGTAGACATCTGTGATGTAGGTGAAGCAGCCGAGCCTGCCGGTGGTGTAGGTGGCCTGTCGGAACAGCGCCGCTGACAAGCCCACGTACAGCCCTCCGGCTCCCTGGTTAGTCACCACCTGGAACAACCAATAAGTTCAACTATTATAAGCAGTGATCCGGGATTTTAGATGCCACAGCACGGGATGGCAAGTAGTAGAACTAATAAATAAATCAGCAGATCTCGGTATAAGTCTCTCTAAGAAATATTTATTTTAATTCGTGGGGGATAATCCATTGCCATCATAATTATGTACCTAAGTTTTTTCTCTGGGTAATTCTTGGAAAATATGTCTGCGGTTGCGTTTTATTCCTCTGTCTTTTTCATACATTTTGTATAGGACAGATGAATATAAGACCGCAGACATATTTTGAAAGAATGACCCCTTTACACTCTGATGATGTCGATTACACTAAAGGGACATAAGTTTGCAAGTTTTCGTGAAAAGACAATAGCAAAGAAATGTTTTAATATAGTTATTATAAATCACAATTAAAATACGATTCCACTAAAGTCAGATGGAGAGTTATCAATCCCAAATAGCATGCACGAACATTGAAACAGTGCAATACAAACGAAAACACACTAACTGACTTATTGATACCTGGGTGCTTAGCCAAGTTGCCGATCGCTAGCGCTTCATCGTTAATCGCAGCTAACTGTCTTTGTCGCACTAATATGAAAGAGTGACAGAGAGGGAAAACTACGATACGCTACTAAGCGCTTGTGATTGGCATCTTGGCTAAGGACCCTGGCCTGCTACCGCGAACATCGAAGTTCGCAAATTGCGAGGATTCTCTGTCACTCCAACGAACGCGTCATTGGAGTGACAGAGAAAAATCCCCGAAATTTGCGAACTTCGATGTTCGCGGTACTAGGCCAGTATTACAATGCACCTAAATTGCACGAATGGTAAATAAACTGTGTTACAGATGTAGTGCAAAATCCTTTCTCTTCGGCTTTTCACGGAAACATCTAAATTCATGTTGCTGTCACAAAGAACTTCAGTATATATTTCACTGAAGCTAATTGAGACAAGAATATTATTTCGGGCGTTTCCGTGAAAAGCCGAAGAGAAAGGGTTTTGCACCACATCTGTAGTACCTAATTAATGGTACCTAGGTATGTATATTCTATGTATTCTGGCCCACCAGCCTGTCAGGAAAAGACGCCAATTAAAATGTTCTATCCCTGGGCATTCTTCGCCTTGCGTTTTAAATTTGACGTCTTTTCTATTGACAGGCTCTTTGGTCTGAGTATACTGTCCATTTTTACGTTACCTCTCGCGTCATGGATATCATAGTGACATTCTTGCCAGCGGTGCCGAGAAGTTGCATGCGGGTCTTCACTAAATCCATAGGCTGTACGACACTTGTAGCACACATACTAGAAAATTCATCAAAAATAATTAAAAAACCCTGTTGCCATGTTTTACCTACAAATTCAAATACTTAAATCATGTAATTTTTGGTGCATTAAAAAGGGGTGTTCTTTGTGATATGCGTTAACAGGATATAAATAAAAGTTGCTTGGTATATCGGCTTATTAAAATTATATAATGCACGTTTGGAGATTTATAAGGTCTCCAAGCGTAAATGTTTGTAATTTGATGAGGAGAACAAAATAATAATTGAAGCCTGCGTTCCCTCCACTGCGTTTTATCATTAACTAGCGACCCGCCCCGGCTTCGCACGGCTACTATACCTACATAAAAACCTTCCTCTTGAATTACTCTACCTATAAAAAAAATCTCATCAAAATCCGTTGCGTAGTTTTAAAGATTTACCTAAGCGTACAAAGGGACATAGGGACAGAAAACCGGCCAAGTGCGAGTCGGACTCGCGCGCAAAGGGTTCCGTACCATTATCAATTTATTATTAAAAAAATACAGTTAAATCAACCTACCTCAAAAACTATAGGAGATAATTTTATCAAACCAAAAATCGTTGATAGAGTTTATTAATGTGCATAACATATATTTTTTTCAGAATTTTATATCGCGTAGTTTCAAAAATAGAGGGGGGGACACATTTTTCAGACTTTGAGACCTGATATCTCGAAAACGATTTGCTTAAATAAAAATGTGATGTATAAACCTTCATATCATTTTCAAAGACCTTTCTATTAATACCCCACACGCTTATGTACAACTAAAAAAAAAATTCTATCCCTCAGTTACATGTATGGAGGGCCCCCACCCCAATGGTTTTTTTTACAATTTAGTATCACATTCCTGTAGCGGTTCATACAACACATATTCTTACCAAATTTCGTTACTGTAGCATTTATAGTTTCCGAGTAAATTGGCTGTGACAGACGGACAGACGGACAGACGGACACGACGAATCTATAAGGGTTCCGTTTTTGCCATTTTGGCTACGGAACCCTAAAAAAGTGACTTTATTTTATACTATGTATGTCGTAGTGATATAGTCTTGTGTACTATAATAAAATAAGTTAATAAGCTTTTGATACAAGTTCAATAGGAAGTGAATGCTTAATTGCTTACCCACTGAGGCCTCCGAACACGAACCGTAGGCCTCCTGGGATGGTCTTTTGCTCCCCTATTGTTTCGGCCGGCATGGTGAAGGGGTTTTATAACAGATAACTCCTTAAAAGACGCAGCTCATTCCTTCTCACTTGAAGGGAAAAGTTGAGCCGCCAAGCATCTGGAATAGAGAATAATTATTTATTCAATAACTAAGTGAGATCACTATCGACACTATTCGTTTGTCACACAAAATGTGATTCAACGAAATTCGTTGATTTCGTAGAGTGGGGGATAGAATGAGCGAATGCTCGTTTGATCTAAATGCACCTTTTAGCTAAGCGTCCACAGACCCGAATCGTACGCATCGGACGCATCGCATTTAGTATTCTTTTGTATAGAAAGTCATAGAAGTGCGTCCAATGTTCCGGACCGTGTATCGTAATATCAGTGGAAGAAATGCGATGCGATGCGTCCGATGCGTACGATACGAACATGTGGACGCCTGGCTTTAGGCTTGATTTCACCAAACTTTTATTGGAATAATAACGCTTATTCTCAGATAGAGACATATTAATTACCTCTCAAAGCCATTTGCTGTGGAGGTAATCACGCCAAAAAATAATAGCTAATAATAGCTTACAGTAGTATATTTATTTGTAAAAAAGGCTCATGATTTTTATATTATACTTTACCTCAGTAAATTTTATTGATGTATTGTGTAGGTACTCCTAAACGGGATTTTTATTGAAAATTAGTATTCTAAGAATTGTCAAAAGTCATTAAGTAGGTATCTGTTTTTATTTGAACTAAATGTTGAATAAATTTTATTTCTTACGCGAATTACGTATCTAGTAGTAAATAGTAAGCACTTGATTGTAGGTATGAAATATAAATTTCGACATAATAATAAAAATGTTATAACAAAGGCGAACTTATCGCTATAAGGGATCTCTTCCAGCTAACCTTAGAGTAATTGAGTTGGAGAGTAAAATGATAGTGTATCTATTGTATGTAGGTATAGACGGTATAGTTCGTGAAATATAAATTGGTAACTTTCTACCTACATTATACAGGGTGTTTTTTTTTCGACCGTTCAAATTCTACGTAGTGAATGTGTAGGTCATACTGACCAACTTTTACTATGTGGACAAAGTCGAAATCGCGAAAAAAAATCAGCTGTTTCATACATTTCGGCCGGCGTAATGCCGCCAATTTGTATGAAACAGCTGATTTTTTTCGCGATAAAAATAAACATTCAATTTATATTTCTCGAACTATAACACAATTTTTATTACTTTAAATGTGTAACTGTAACTGTGCACTACATATCTACTCGTACTACTTAGTGTCTCTATTTACATATGTTAGAACGTGTCCATACCTAATAGAGTGCGCAAAGACAATACTTTATAGTAGATTATCCTTGATATTTTATTTACCTTTTATGACCGATTACTAACAAGGTTTACGATAGCTGTATATTTTGTTAATTACTACATTGTCTGGAAAAAGGTACGTGGTGATTAAGTACCGATACAGTAATAGTTTTGATATAAAAAAATAAATAAGTATCTTGGGACATCTTACACAATTCGACCTAGGCCCACGGTAACCTCAATTAAGGCTTGTGATGTGGGATACCAGCGATGATATGTATAATAGATACCTGAATACATGGACGGATGGCCGTCTTTCATGGCATTATTTGTGATAAATAAATACACAAATAATGCCTTCGGCAGGATTCGAACCCGGAATCTCCAGCTTTATAGGTAGGGTCACTACCAACTAGGCTACGGAGGCTGATATGAACTTATTACTCTATTAATTAACTAACATAATTTTCCCCTCACTAGCTCGTAAAGTGCTCGTTTATCCTTTAATACGAACGTGTAAAAACGCATATTATTCACTTGTGTGGCAAAGTAATGATCTTGGTTTTGGAACAACAAAACGTAAAATGCTCATGGAACTTGTTCCATATTAATGATAATTAAATAATTTGTTTGAGAATTTAGTGTAAAATACAAACCTTTATATAATATGATGATTTTAACATATAAATCCTAAAATTCCATAAGTAACAATTGTTTTAGTGAATGATGATAAGATGACTAGATGCAATCACAAAACGCAGAAAATGTCAACGCACGTCAACATTGTCAAAGAATATTATAGGTTATAATCTTTATTTACCGACTCGAACACGCATAAAAATAGTAAACTAAACAACTTTCAGGGTGTTCTGTTATAATTTTGTAAAAATAATGAATGAGAATGATTTAATAATGCATTGGCGTTGGTGTGCAACTACAGGAATGTGTTAAAATCGTGCTGCGTTTACTTTTTCGTGGTAAGTTTACTGCGACAAAATCTTGCATTAAATACATGATGCATTTGGAAAATTATTATCACTAACGATGATCTATGATAATGATGATTGTAATGTGAACAAATAATTACCTTTTTTGAGTTTCCTCGCTATAGTGAGGGGAAAAGTTTTGTGTTACACACGGGTGCAAATGTATTTTACTTCTCGTATGTTAAAACACTCGCTGCTCAGGATTCTATTTTAGAACTTCAACTATAGAATCCTTTCGCTTGCTCGTGTTTCAATTTCATACTCGCGGGTAAAATACAACTTTGCACCCTTGTATAACAAATAACTATTTATTACAGATAAAATTACTAATTAGCGAGTCGCTAAGAAATACCTACCGCTGTCCACGATAACTCTCCTTATTAATCTCCAGACTGTTTTTCATACTTTAATCAGATTCTACACGTGTAGGTAATTATTTTGGTCTAAAGTACAAAATGTAAGTCTGATACACCGATTTAGTCACTTTAAAATGGCGTGAAATCCAAACGTTAGGTATGTGCGTGGTTAACTTTTGCCGCGAATGCTCTATCCCGTTTATTAAATGACAAAATGTTTTTCCGGGAATGTATATTGACAGATAAACGGATTTCGTGACTTAAATGGCATGAAATTCAAATGATGTATAAATAAATAAATAAATATCTTGGGACATCTTACACAAATCAACCCGTCCCACGGTAAGCTCAATTAAGGCTTGTGATGTGGGTACTAGGCGACGATATATACAATAGATAGATACATATAGATACTTAAATACATAGATATCCATGACCAAGGAACAAATATTTGTGATAAATAAATACACAAATAATGCCCTCGCCTTCGAACCCGGAACCTCCAGCTTCGTAGGCAGGGTCACTACCAACTAGCCTATGCTATGCGTGTTTAACTTTTATCGTGAAGGCCAAAAAACATTTTTTCGATGACAAAATCTTTTTCCGGGAATTAGAGTTATTTTTCTTAGAGTTCCAATAAAAGACTCAATATTTTTAATTACACCTGAGCAAAAAAGATCGTAAAATAGAAAATTAAGCTTGCTAATTGGCGAACAAAGGAATTATAAATTCACTCACAGCACGAAACCATCTGAACTTGAAATTATTTCAGATTCTTCTTAAGCAATATTAAAATATGAATTGATTATTGAATGAGTACATATTTAATTATTTACACAGTACCCTATTTACCACATAATTATGTACAGATACACCATAACCATAACTATTTAGGTAGGTACAACAACAACTATGACTTGGGAGCATGATTGTGTGTTGTGTTGTGATTTTTATGTTTTGTTTGCTCATTTACGTTTGTTTTTTCAGGGATAGTGATTTAAGCTAAATAGTGAATGAATATGAATATAGTAATTTTATTATGTTGGTATCCAGTCTCATTATTTTTATTTATTTATAATATAATAAAAGGAATTTCGTTTGTTATGAATCATTTTATATATCTACATTTCCGATGATAAATATTTAACCGTTGTCATCCATCAACATTATATTTTACGTGATTTTTTAATTCCGGTAATTTCAAGTACTTGCAGCAAAAAGTACAATATTTAATAGAATATTAAAAAACAATTAAAACATTGAAAGAAAACAAATAAAAAAACCATAGCTCGTTCCGGAAATGGTAAAACATACTAGGTCAAGTTAAATGGGAAGGAAAACTCTCTAAAAAAATTGCTTCGAGAAAACAAAACGTCCCTTGATTTGATTATTTTTTTTTAATCCTAAAAACAATCAAAACGAACAGGTGTTTTGATTGTTTTTACCCCAACATTTTAATCACCTAACACAATTGCGTAAGGTATAAATTACACTCACCTGTTTGGAGGTGCGTCCGCGGCAATGTCACTCGACAGACAAGCCCACTGATACGAACTCACTTGACTTGCAGATACCAATTATATTGCGATCGGATTGATAGCTCGGACTTTGGTCTCGTCATTATAGTTATACTTTAGCAATTGACTGTCGATGTCGATCTTAATTACAGTTATATTTATATTTATGAAGAGACACAGTTAATTGATGATTTATGCACCCTAGTGCTGTTACAAAAGGAATATTACGTTTATACACCTTTTTTTTATTTCCTTTAAATTAAAGGGTAGCTTATTTAGGTCAAAAATAATAAATTTCTCTAAGAGACTAGTGTCTTAACTCTTACTGTTATTGAGTTATTAAAAAAATAAGTTTAATGACTGAATTAGTGTATTGCAACCTTTATTACATCCTAATGTTACTTATTTTGACGTATGCCGTCAGTCACCTGACATCTTATTCTTAAGGTTCTCTAACACTTACACAGAATAGAAAAAAAAATTACGAAATTAACAAAGCCGATTTACCAGGCAACTGCTATTAATGGCCCAAGTAACCTGTCCAATTTAACGGAAATCTATAAAAACATCCTGTATACCAGCGATGTGTTAAATGTATTGTTGAGTACAGAGACTATTGAGATATTTAGTACCCGGATATTATAATTATAACTGTAGATATTTCACATCGGACTTTGGAAAAAAACATCGGTCGGTATCTACAACGATACTGAACAGGATCTAGTTGTAGACATCCAAAGACCAGCTTACTTACTACCCACCACTGACACCAGTAGCTCTCTCTCTCGACCCAGCGGGGCCCTGCCCGGGTGCCCCCGTTGGGTCACCACTTTCTCTCTTCCACCACCACCACCACAAGACTCTCAACGACGAGCCAGCACTGCCGCTAATGACGCGCCCACAGCCGCACATCGAGCACCAGCCTCTCTCTCTCTCCATCTGTCTTCCTTTTCAGATCTCTCTCAGATCGGAATTTGCCTTGCCTTACCGCATTATCATCACCAAAATCATTTTCTCTCTAGCCATGCCCATGGCAAATTTTCCTTCAATAGCCTCTCAACACCGTCCCCAAATGACGGTGCAACGACCGTCCCACCATCGTGGGATGCGACCCGGTTACATATGTAGTAGCGGAAACGCGGAAAACCGTTTGTATACAAAAAAAAACTACCCACCAACAAGACTTAGATGACACCCCCTACTGTGGGACTCCCCTCTACTGCAGAGATGAAAATAAGCTCCACGCTGCCTCTTGTCATACTTAGTTTTATTTATTTTTCAAGTCTATTAGTAGTAAGCTAACGTATGGATTAGTAGGGCTAACCGCCTGAATTACCGTTGTCCTATTGTGTTACCAGCGTTTTCGATAATACTAAATTCTACCATTACCTATTAATTTCATTTACAACTAGGATTGTGTACTTTGTGAATTTGGTGTGAAATTATTCACATAAAAATACCTAACCTTATAAGGAAATAGATAAATGATACGTGTGTCAATATCATCATGAAGTTGCCAGTCTGCAAGCGATAAAGACATGCCGGATCCTTTTAGTCAGTTTTCAGAGAAACCGTAGAATGGATAGAAGCTAAACAGAATTTTAAATTCAACACACATCACATCACATCATCATCATCAGCCTTTGTTAGTCCACTGCTGGACGTAGGCCTCTTCTATTAACTATACGTATAGACGCATTAGGAGGTAAATGCCCATAATCACCACGCTGGGCTAGCAGATTGGCGATCACAGTAATGTGTCTATGATGACGCTGCTGTCCATCATCAATCTTTTATCAAAGAACGGTCAGTGACACTTCAATCCCTTAATCGACTCTTACGATACCCGCAGGAGGAGTTGGGGTGGTCACAAATGTATTCTTACTGCCGTCACCACACGGCCAGCACACACTTTTCACAAAAAGCCGTGCCAGTGTAGTCCCGGGTGCAAAGGTGCCCATCACACTGGCAGCATTGTATCGTTGAACTACGTTGAATAGCCAGCCTCTGCACTAGGAACGACCCAGAGTGGGGGTCCAAACCCCTCTCCTGCATGCGTCCAACCTCTCAAGAGAAGGATAGAGCCTCTGAACACCATCACACCAACAATCTATAGTCTCAACAAAATAGAGTTTAAATATTATATTTATTATAATTTAGCAAACGGCATACTCACATAATTTAAGTCGATAATTGCTCAACATGTTTCGATCCATTTAGAGGATCCGCCTCATTTGAGTCTCACGTTAGTTATAAGCATAATAGCGATATCTAAAAATAAAATTTAATGCAAACATACACCTTAAATTCTATAGCTGACGATTCCATTTCCAAATGCGTCTATTTTTGAGATATTTCTTTTTCGCTATTTCGCTATTTCGCTTAGCAGGGTAGTATAATTAAAAAAAAAACAGAATTTAGTAACCGGATTAGAGAATTTGGTAGGTATAACTACACGGTTGGCGACCACTAAGGTGACATTTGGTGGGGAACCTTGTCGTCAAACGTCTACATATAACGAGCCTAATCTTCAAATCAACTCTCTACCGATGTAGATACCCGTGCCTATCTCGTTTGTAAAGCAAATGGACAGGTCTTACTGGTCTAATAGGTACCCCTTTCTCTATTTTCGATACGTAAGGGCCCTTCCACATGGTCGATACTTGAGTGAGTTGGTTGACCCACGCGTCTCGTAGTCATTATTCACTGACATACTCGCATCCTAAATATCATCAGAAGTAATATACACCGTGTTTTTATTGATTTCCGTTAAATTAAAGGGAAGCTTATTTAGGTCATAAATAATCAATTTCTCTAAGAAACTAGTGTCATAACTCTTACTGTTTTTGAGTTATTAAAAAAATAAGTTTAATGACTGAACAAGTGTATTGCAACCTTTATTACATCCTAATGAAACTTATTTTGACATGTGCCGTCAGTCACCTGAGATCTTATTCTTAAGGTTCTCTCACACTTACCATTTCATTTATTATGTATGAAAACGGAAACATTTTTTTTTCGAATTCGACTAAAAGCAATATACCGGTAGCTCCAATTAACGTACCAAGCAGCCTGTTAAATTTAACGGAATTCAAAAAAAACACGGTGTATATCTCCAAATAAAAAAGCTTACTAGACAAAAAACCTTATAAATTTACACTGGAACTCTTTTTTACTTACATTTTATTACAATTTTATAAATTATTACAATATAAAGTAACTAAGTTTTACATTTTTGCAGAATTGAAAGACAGAACAGACACTATATGAAATTTATGCATTTTTAGTAATCAGTTGTTTTATGCCTTATCTAGATTTTCATTGCGTATTTTGATTCATCTGTAGAATTTGTACTGATCCTACGAATACCTATACTTATGTACTTTAATTAAACTAGTACTAACAGCCAATGAGCTATGCTGCGAACAGACAGACAGACGGACATGGCGAAACTATAAGGTTTCTTAATTTACTACGGAATTCTAAAATTGCGAAATTCACTCAAATCCAAGAAATCTTATGCTTGTTTTCGCAAGAAAATCTATTGAACGATTAAACCTATTGACGATTGAGTGTAGCTGTCTCTTTCTCTCCCGGGTATTTTAATCAAACCACTTCATCAATCCATTAAAATGAACACTGACCTACAAGCCACTGTTTACAATGCTTGAACTTTGTAACTTAAACTCCACTCTCTCGAAAACAAACTTTATTACAATCCATTACGGCGTATATTCAGTTCGGCAGAATCGCCAATCATGTGTTCAGCACGCGTGATTTTCGAAATTGGACCTTAAGTGTACGGGATAAGAGTGTTTGGTTTTGTTGGATTGTTAAGTTCATCATACTTCATCAAACTTAGTTTTGAATGATAACGTCATGCTCGCAATTTATAGTGTGGTACAAAGTTCTTGTACCTAGTGCCAAATTTATTAGTGAAAATAATATGCGATGTTATCTGGGCAAAGGGACCCATTGTCGATGGCGCTTACGTCTGGCAGCGTTGTATTTGTATACGAATAACGCTATAAACGCCATCGACAATTAGTGGTCGCTTTGCCCTGATAACATCACATATATTATTCAAAATCATTGAGACATAAAGTAAAGCGGCAGCATCTACCCATTAACAAAGATACATCTGTAAACACACAGAGGACTTATCGCGAACTTCGAAATTAGTAAATTTCGTGCACCTGTCTCTATCACTCCGGCGAAGTCTTAATTAGTGAGAGAGCAAGATGGTTGAAATATCCATATTTAATTACTTGCTTTGCTATCATTATCAGCCTATGTCAGTCCACTGTTGGACAACGGCCTCTCCTTAGCGTATGCGTGTGGCCTATTAGTCTCCTTAGCCTATTAGGAGGCAAATGCCTACAATCGCCACGTTGGCAAGCGGGTTGGCGATCGCAGTATTGTGTCCACTATGGTGATAATGCTGCTGCCCATCATCAATATTCGATATATAAATGGTCAATGAATTACGACACCCACGGGAAAAGTTGGGGCGGTGACAAATGTATTCTTACTACCGTCCACTCTTAATCACACGGCAAATACGGCCTTGCTATGCTTTCTATGAATATAAAAAAAAACTAAATGGCCTTTCTGTGGCACTGAACTTGTAATATAAGTAACTCGCCACTTCTCGTATAATAACCTTCATCGCTTAAATAGTAAAGTAAGATTAATCGCCCAGCGTTTAATAGGTATGTGGCATTGAGAAGTTCCGTTCTGGTATCGAATAGGCGGTCCATTTTATCAATGAATAGCACCACATTAATAAAAAAAGGTTGATGAGGTATAGTAGACAAGTCAAAATCTAAAAAATATGAGCCAATTATCGCCCCATCCAACATTTTTGTGGACTCCGTATCCTGGTTGCTAGTGACCCTGCCTACGAAGCTATAGCTAGCGATAGCTAAGTTAGTTCCTACCCGGCGACGTTATTTACTTATATTTATGTGTTTATTACAACCACTACTTTTGTATGGATGCTATTAAAAAGAACATCCCCTTGCCTTTCTTCTCTGACGCTGCACAGACAGGTATTTGGCCCTAAAAGTCGCTTAAAAATATTTTTTACAGTATATAAGTTTATATTATAATTTTATTAGATTTAAAGGTGGATTAGGGTATTTCAGTGAAAAAAAACCGGCCAAGAGCATGTCGGGCCATGCTCAGTATAGGGTTCCATAGTTATTAAAAAAACGGCTGGGCTGATTATGTTCAAAATAGTTTTATTTTAAAGTATTATATAAGCCCACTATTCATTATTTTTTTCATATTTTTTGGACCCACGGATTAAAAGTTACAGAGTTAGAGATCTCCGAAAAAGCCCATGTACAAAAAATTGTTAAAAATTTGGGGGTGTATTGGGGTGACTCTTTTTTGGTTTTTAATTATCTTGAGGGTCTATTCTACAAAATACTATTCAACTTTAAGCTCAGAAATGATCAGAAACATTTTAAAAC
>JALPQI010011560.1:0-30134 GCA_025490895.1 Thaumatotibia leucotreta | reverse complement strand
AAACACCTTTCGGCTAATGTCCGCTACATGGGTTGTCCAAAAAAGCGTCTGGTCCATGATAATACCCAAGTCTCGTACAGTCGAAGAGAAAGGAATAGACATATTACCAAAATAAATATCTGGAACCGTCATGTCCGAGAGCTTATTTATGTAGTAACTTACTACATACCAACTGCTACCAATAACAATCGCTTGCGATTTCTTCAAGTCTAAATCACTATTAATGTTATTAACTAAGCTCGTTGTAACCTCTGTAATCCGAAAATAACATGTCTAAAGATTGACAAATTAAAAAAAGTTATTCATTTTGTTCTATGTAGAAAGTGATAAGATAATGATATTGTCAGAGTCCGAACTGGCTACGGCTATTATTTGTGTATTCTTTTATTTGTAATGTATTCTTTAAGTGCGAAAGGTAGTATTTTTTTAATGAAAACAGTACAATTGACGACGTGATAGGAAGACTGGATGTACTTAACTTGTAGGCATTGAATAGTCTATTAATGTTTATGTGTCAGTCAGCTTGGCCGAAGGATAATATTTAATATATGCGCAGTAACATAATCGTTTCTACTTGTGAACACGCACGTCTCGCGTCTATTCAATGTCCTCATTCCACAATTTGTTCTATTAAGTAGCTAAACTTCATCAAATACAGATAAATTACAACTGCTCATACATATTTTACAAAATAATAAGCTGTTTTAGGCTACTTCCTTGGGTCGGTCTGATTAATTCTTTATTTCTCTACCATCGTAATTGCCATGTATTGATTCCTGATATTTACGTTTCGGTCTACTTATTTAGAATATACAACGACCTAATAATATTATTCAGTACGGTTAATTTACGTTAATTAATACTTGTTGTTCTTAGAAATTATTGTTTAGCTACTCCTCTTTTAATATGCATGCATCGGCCTATGATAGTCCACTGCAGGACGTAGGCCTCTCCTATTAACTATGCTATACGCATTAGGAGGTACGCCCATAATCGCCACGCTGGGCAAGCGGATTGGCGATCGCAGTAATGTGTCCACTATGATGACGCTGCTGCCCATCATCAATCTTTTATTAAATAATGGTCAGTGACACTTCAATCCCTTAGTCGACTCTTACGCCACCCGCAGGAGGAGTTGGGTTGGTGACAAATGTATTCTTACTGCCGTCACCACACGGCAATATGATGACGAAAAAGTAATATAAGTAGATATTATAGATTATGTAATTTGAATACATACAACTGCTAAATTTAGCTAACGATTGTTTTTCTATACTAATATTACTTACGGATAATTATTGGCTAAAAGCCGAGATGCAGGGACACAAACCTATGTCAAAAGATAGTTAAAAAAAAACACTTGCAACAAGGTACTTCCCGGCCGCTTTTTAGACAATATTTCATTGGATGTTTGAGAAAAAAAATTGCTCTTGAAATAATTACCTACATAATACCTACTCCGTTGTATTCTTACTTTAATTTTTATTATTAGATTAATATAATCATTTATAAGTGAACTTCCATCCCATACAGACACGGCATGTTTTGCCATTTTAGTTGCTTACCTAGGACCTACCTTCTAGCTTGAAAACATAATTACACGATAATGCGCGAGTCCGACTTACACTTGTCCCATTTTTGTTGTTTTCCATGTATATATACGAGTATATTATTGCTTATGCTTACAATAAATACAAAGCATGCCTAAATTAATTTCTTACTGACTAATTTCTTATTAATTTTCTTCTAATTAATTTCTAATTAATCTTTCTAATTAATTTCTTACTATGAATTGTAAAATGATAATTATTTGACATAAAAAAATTGTCATTATGTTTCCTAGTAACCGACTACTTTGCCAGTAAGCTGTATACAAATTATACAATGCGGGCTGCGGACCGGGGTCTGCGGCAAGCACGTGGTACAGTCAGTTACAAAGTCATGTATCCACTTTTTCAGCTTACTGCATTGTAATAAGATGAACAAGTGGATACATGACTTTGTAACTGACGGTACGTACAGTATATTCATGCTCAGTGTACTCGTATTCATGAAGTTAAACAATTGCTAGTTCCTAGAACAGTTGCGATGTCATCTTGATGCAATCACTGCTTTTCCTGTCCCGCTGTCATTATTTTTTTTATTGTACTACAGTGCTCCTAATTAGAATCACTAATGCAATGCTACCTAGTGGATGTAACTACATAATTCTATTAATTTACGTAGAAGACTACGGTTTTAAACTGTGTTAACATAGTTACTTTTTAGTACGGATGGTGCCGTTTTTACGCGCTAGTGCGAGAAGTGGCTCATTTTACGTCAGGTGATCAGGGCCAAAACTTCGGAGGGCCATCTGTACTAAAAAGTTTCGTACGAGACACATGCAAAAAATAATTCGTAACTCGTGTCGATTTAAAACACTACCTTCGGTCGTGTTTTCGCCACTTGTTTCGAATTTCATGATTTTCGCACTTGTGTCGTGATGTACGATTTCAGTAGGCACAGATGGTGCTTTTTTACTCATTAGTGGTAATAATTTTGTTGTCAGGTCGAAACTTCGGAAGGTCATTTATACTGAAAAACTTCGTAATGTACGCGAACCACGTGCGTAATTAAAATTTGTAATTCGTGTCGATTTAAAACATTTCCTTTCGTCATGTTTTAGTTTGTCGTTACTCGTTTCTAACCTCATTATTTTTGCACTTGTATCGTTGTATTGTATGTTCGGTATGACTTATATATATGTAGTCCGCCACAGTTTGTTTTATGCTACTACAACAACAAACGTTTACAAATCAAACAGAGACAAAACCTCGAAATTTGCGGATTTCGAAGTTCGCGGTAGGGCCCCCGATTTTAAAACGTAATTGAAAACGCAAAAAAACTTGGTTAACCTACTTTCAAAATCTATTTCGTTATATACATATTATATATCATGACCCAGGGAAGAATGCTGTGGCCTATGGTGAATAGACATGAGTTTTGAACGCAATTAGGCAGTGCAGTCAAGTAGCCGGGAGGCAGGAGTAGCACAAACGATTTAGTGCACGCGACTCTTTGTCCCTGTGTGCTTGCCACGATCTGGCGCCGCGAGTTTAACGCAGTCGATAGCGTTTACTTTATATCTCCTTCACTTGCATCAATATGCGAGTATGAGCGAGATTGATGAAATAGTATGTACATTTCCTAACTAGTGCGGGAAAACTTTTTTTCGGCGAGGGTGAAAGTTGGAGCCCGAGTAAAACGAGGGCGACAATCACCAGAGTTAAAAAAAGTTTTTGCACGTGTAAGGGACGATTTTTTTCATAACAAGTGTATCAAAAAGAGAAATTACCGCGCGCGAAACGTGCAGAAAGTTCGTTTTTTCGCACTAGTTAGGGAAAGATGTTACGCTATCGACTGCGTTAAACTCACTCGGTAAAAACGGTTGCTGTGTCGCGACACGGTCAGCCAGCGTTCTACGCGTGTGAATAAAAACAATGCATGTTTGTAGCACTAGGGTAAGTATTTCACATACCTACAGGGTGATTCTTAAGTCATGAGAAGGGGTCAACAGGATACTAGGGACGGTCACGCTGAGCAACTTTTACTTCGGAGACAACCAAGAAATTGCATAAAAAATCTCTTAATTATGAGTTAATTCATACTTAACTATCAATTAAGGATCAATTTACTCATAATTAAGAGTTTTTTTTGGTGATTTCTTGGTTGTCGCCGTAGTGAAAGTCGGTCAGCATGACCGTCCGTAGTAGCCTGTTCACTCCTGCTCATGATTCATGAATCACCCTGTATATAGATATTATAGATGTGTATTGATAGTACACAAAAAATAAACCTTTAAAAACAGGAAAATTGATTTAAAGAAATCAATTTCTTATTAATTCCAATGCCCTTTTAATTAATTTATTATTATTTAATATATTTTATACAAAATAGTGATGCACTCAAACGTACCGCGCGCTTGATATGAATTCATACATAGTAGCTAAACATGTATAAAATGTATGTTATATTTTCCAAGGTACACTATATACAAAACTAAGCATATTTGCAATATAAATATAACTACAAATTGTTCAAATTGTGGGAGTGCCCTACCTAAACGTTTGTGTTTTAAAAATGGTCACGAGTTGAGTTCGGTGACGATGAGTCACCGGTCATCATGACCTGGTGACTCAATATGGCGTCGATTTGCAGCCGATTATTCCATCTAAAATTCACACCGTATTGGCTATATGCGAAGTGTGTGGTGGGGATACATGGGTCAATAAACTATTTTGTCCGGTAACGCTAGAGACAATATTATCGAGTTTGTTAGAGAAATTTATTACAAATGTACACGCATTATGCCACATGTAAGTTCAAGTTGACACATGGTTCCAACGGGTTTTCAATCTAAATATGTATGTCTAATAATATTACGAGTATTTAATTGACATATATACACATTCATCAGTTCCACAAAAGTAACGTAGGAGACAGAAAGTAAATCGATGTAACTACTTGAATTAGTTGATTGGCCCACATACAATAAGGACGGAGTTTGGAACTTTCAGAACGATAGATATTTTTTGGAAACTACTAGCTACTACTTCTGAAACTTTAACCAATTTCCTAAAATATATCGTAGGGCGTCTATTCTGCGTCCTAAAACCTCACTGGCAACGAGAATGCACTTATTGGATTTGGCATTGGTCGTTGGGCGACAATAAAATATCTGGTTGATCGACAGTCTGTAATAAAATTATTCTTTAAATTTTCGTTACTCCTTAAAAAATGTGACGTACCTAACACTCAAATATAGGACCCATCCCATTCCAGAGATGCACTACGCATTTGTTCACGCATTTGATTTACTAATTCTACTGCTAAATAAACTCATGATAAGTGCACAGAGGTGTACCTACACAATTACTGGCCTAATGTAGAGTCGTTTATGTGATAGGATGTATTTAGGATGAAATATCATTTCCCTTCCTTTCTTCGTTTAGCACCGAACCTTCGTTGATTTGAATATCGGATAAAATGGAAGTCAGCTATTATCCGGGCAATCGGTCGGAGCGGAGGTGTAAGACAGTTTTCCCGCTATCAATTTCAATCAGCGTCAGCCGACAAACGGTTTCGGACGCGGTCAGTCCCACGACCGCGGCGCACTCAAACGTACCCACACAGCTCCATTTATAAACCTGACACGTGTTGATAGATATTGCATGTATCTAGTTCGATTGATCTATGGCCTATTACGAACGACGATTTTATTGACCGATGGACAAAAAGTTACTTAAAGTACACATCTTTTACGGTTCATATCTAGACTCGTTGATCATAATTTTAAAGGAAAGTATTAGGTGGATAGGTCGTAACTAGGTACTTCATTGTATCGAAATGTAGCGCAACTGTAGGTATAATGTCTCCGTAACAGAAAGAGAACATGTCGAGCTTATGACATCATATAGTAGGAGACATAATATTTTTTCGTGGTAGTATCGACTCGAAGGCGCGCTGCCGGTAGTGCCGGTGCGGCAAGCCCGGCGCAGCAGTCGCAATGATGCAAATATTGTGCATTCGGGCCGCATTGCGCCGCCGACGGCCGACCAGGCGCGGCGCCGATGGTCGACCCTCAACACTCGACGTGTCCGATGCACTACGCATACCGCGAGCGACAGTGACCCCCGCAATCCGCATCCTAAATAAATGTCTCCGATCCAGTAGCGACAGGCATTACTAGATATTCTTGTACATCACTCACTAACAAAAGTTCATCGGCCAAAGTTAGCTTGCTCTGTGAACACTTGCTTTCCACATTGTACTAGCGTAACTCCACCTTTTCCCAAAATATATTTACTTCCCATCCATCAATCATCACCGCGCCCACCGTTACCTACGGACGTAATACATGCGCGGCAACAAACTTATATATATTTTTTGTACAGATATATACATAGGTAGGTTAGGTACAGCTACCAGCTACAGTTGGAATTGTGGTATTACAATTTAAAAGTGCGCTTAGTATGTTTAGTAGAGAACTGCTCCATCACAATTTGCCCTTATGAAATAGCCGTTAAACTCAAATTTTGAATGAACCGTTTGATGCTAATGCATACTAAACGGGAAGGAAACCTTCATATCTTTATAATATTCGTAAATTACTATTAATCAAATGATGATACTTTGTAAAACAGTTAATAAAATTCATACTCATATACCTATATCTATTACAGGATGCGTGTTACACTGTCACACAAACACAAAACTCACAGTCATTACGACTTCATACGCAACTCCATGCTCTCTGTGATTTACCTGACTCGATAAATACACATTATATACATATATTGAATAAATTAATTTACTTACATGTAAACCCTGATCTTTGGAATTCAATACCATAATAGTAATTTTATTATGTCAGTATTAAAAAATATATATATAGAATATTCATCCACTATAGCATATATCCAAACGAACCTACTTGTAGCTAATGTAAGTTCTGTAGAGCAGTGCTCCTATAAGTACCTATACTACCAATCTCTATTACTTAAAAGAGGCATCGGGCACAATGTAAAAAGCTACGAAATAAATATTTTTCATATTTTCATTTTCATGTCCGTGGGCCAGTCGGTCTGAAATTAGAAAACGGTATAATTTGGGGGTACCAAGTGTCCTTTTTACAGTAGTTAGACATATTCATAAGGATGTTAAAAAAGTATGATAGACATCTCAAAGTGGTAGCTAATAGGCATACGGGCTATTTCAAGATTTCCGTTATATGACAGGTATGGTTAAAATTAGGAGGTACAGATTTTCCTTTTCACGGCTGTTAGGTAAGCTTATAAAAACGTCAAAAATGCAAGATTGCCATTTATAAGTGCTACCTAACAAAAATGGGCGCCAATCAAAGATGGTGGATCTCGAGTTTTACAAAATCAAGTATATCTCGAGACCTATTAAATATATCTAATTACTCTCTTGAACAAAATTAAAGGCATATCTGTAAACTTCATATTTTGCATATGCACCATATTGCTAAAACCAACCAATAATTAATTATGACCAAATTTATGAAAATTTCGTGATTTTGATTGTGTTTGTGCCGTGTTTTTACATAGTAGTCATGACACTAGAAAAATTAAATATTTTTTAAAGATAGTGTATTTAATAAGCTTTAATTTGATGTATATAACTTATTGGCGGTATTAAAAAAAAAGACCCATAAAAAATATTTAAATGAATTGTAGTCATAATCCACCGTATACTTAGTGATTTAAGAGGCGATGGAAGTGCCACTCGTAAATAATAGTGCTTATTTCAAATAACCAAGATTGAAAAATATAAAAAAACTTAAATAATTTTTTAAAGATAGTGTATTTGTATTTGACTACAATTCATTTAAATATTTTTTATGGGTCTTTTTTTTATCACGAAATTTTCATAAATTTGGTCATAATTAATTATTGGTTGGTTTTAGCAATATGGTGTATACGCAAAATATGAAGCTTACAGATATGCCTTTAATTTTGTTCGAGAGAGTAATTAGATATATTTAATAGTTCTCGAGATATACTTGATTTTGTAAAACTTGAGTACCACCATCTTTGATTGGCCCCCATTTTTGTTAGGTAGCACTTAACTATAATATGCAATCTTGCATTTTTGACGTTTTTATAAGCTTACCTAACAGCCGTGAAAAGGAAAATTTGTACCTCCTAATTTTAACCATACCTGTCATACAACGGAAATCTTGAAATAGCCCGTATGCCTATTAGCTACCATTTTGAGATGTCTATCATACTTTTTTAACATCCTTATGAATATGTCTAACTACTGTAAAAAGGACACTTGGTACCCCCAAATTATACCGTTTTCTAATTTCAGGCCGACTAGCCCACGGACTAATGTATATAGTTATTGATTTTAGACATGATGTGAAACACAGCCCCACTTTTTTCGTAGGTAAGTCCGATTTTATTCTGAAAATGTAGCGCTCTCAATGTACGATTTCTTATGACATCTTTCACAAATAACTACATTTTATTTCAATATCACATCACCTTTAGTGCGGCAATTAAGTTCAGTCGTAATTATAAATACTTGTAGGTACCGTAGCAGTACCATGAGGTCCATGGATTACGTTAGGTCTATTTACTCGATAAGCATCGAAAGGATTCTATCGCGTTCACGCTTATTTATTGGAGCGGTCGCGATGGCCTCTGCTTTACGTATCGAGTAAAACCTAACGTAATCGATACTTGCCAACTCATGGTACGGCTACAAGCCATATAATGCGACCTTGTACAGTTAAGCTCATAAATTAGTGTACAAATTTTTACTTAATGTATTGGGATAAGGTGCACAATTGTATACATATTTATGAAGTCGACTGTACACATTTTAGAACTATATGTAACACATTTTAGTAACAATAAAATAACTGTTTGGAGAAAATGTCCAACTGCAATAAGGTATAAAAATGTACTCTTTACGTAGGTATGAAATAAATAACAGTATCACCATATGTAAATATGACAATCGTTCTTATCGACATCGCGTCACTTGCAGCTCCAAGTTTGGCAGTACATGACACATGGTAAAAGAAACAAGCAGCGCTGTTAACAAGTCCACAGACCAGCACCTGAGCGCTGATAAGGCAGTTTTAACGAGGCGCCGCGGACATCTGTGGAACTTGCCGCTGATCTCGTTACCGCGGCCTTATCTCTGATGCATGCAAGTTCGCTCGCCGGCTACAATGCGGCCCTGTTTCAACGTACCATCCACTTATTTTACATAGCTCCATATTGATTCGACATTACTCATACACTTATCTACGCAATTTAAATATCAACAAAAACAATCGGCAAAAGTATGAGGAAGTTCACGGTCATGCTGAAATGTAGGTGACATTAACATTCTTATAAATATGTAACGACGCGCGACGATTTCATAATTGGGGCATCGGGCAATGTAAGTCGGCGGGTGTTCGTGAACAGTGTTTCTAGCGATCCAATTTGGTTCGTGATTTGTGTGTGGTTGTGATTGGTTGGAACAAAATTATATTAAAATCGTTTACTGGAATGGTAACTGACACTAGTCTCTACTAGTAACTGACACTAGTCTCTTCTAGTGTCAGTAAAACAACCAATAAGTCACCTACTTAAACTTTTAGCAAAAGTTAAATGTTGTTATCGAAATTAAATCCTCTAAATAGATCGAAACATGTCGAGCAATTATCGACTTTAATTACGTGAGTTTGATAAATATTTATCGAAATGAGTTTAGTTTTTAATATTACCTTTATGTACCTGCACAAATTTACTCTTGAAAAGTGCGTGACTATTTCGAAGCCACGAAGCATAAGCTACATTTTGTATGTTAACATTATTAAGTAAGTATACATAATATTCTATTGATATTTGATTTGCCCTGCGTGATTACCTATACCTAACCACCGAGTGGCAAGGCCGTCCATAGTGTTTTCATCTGGTATGTTTTCTTTTCAGTTTATAATTAAAAATGATTTTTCAGTATGTTTTATTGTAATCCGTAATTAATGTACTTATATTATACATAATGTTCAATTACTATAGTTTAATGTGTGTTTTGTTATTGTAACAATCACGAGTCGTAATGTTTTTAAGAATACATTACATTTGCGTGTGATTATTACAAAACGGGTAGTACGAGTATTTAAAAGCACAATATTAAAAACCTTTTTCAATGTCAGTATTTCAGATAAAATTATCGTATTTTTATCCCTAAAAATTTATTTACTTGCGTTCGAAGAAAAAAGTAAAGTCATACTGATGTGTATTTACTAATTATCTGCAGTAAAATTTTTGCTAGGCATTTATTTTATATTCTGTGATTTTATTAATTTCATATGAAAAGTATATAATTGATTAAAATAAATTGATTGTGCCATTAATAATATCCCTTACAAAAATATGTTGGTAGTTGGTAGAGCTAAGCTGTCATTCACTCGCTCAAATAATAATTTAATATTTCTTAATTTGAATCGTATTTGAACGTGTGAGAGTCAGTGTGAAAGACTGACTCTCACACTCACTCTGTTGTAATAGTATTAGTTATATACCATTTATTAAGGAAGAACCAGTCTACAACTTTGTATAGGTACACATTTAGTCCATATGTTTGACAATTACGTAGTTTTTTTGGAAAAATGCATGAAATTGCTCCATATAGTGTCATCCACTGGTACATTTACCTAAAGGACTGTGAAATATTGTATTTATTAATTTAACGTACACCACTACTAGGTACCACAACTCTCTGTCGATGAATACTGGTCAGGTGGAATTGTTCTAAGAAAATACTGCAAATACCTATGGTAATTAGAAATATGTCTATTTTTCCTAACTAGTGCGGAAAAGTAAACTTTGCACGTAAATTTCTCTTTTTGAGGCACTTGTTATGAAAAAAGTCGTTCGATACACGAGTAAAAACTTAAAAAAAAATTTTTGCACTTGCATCGAAATGTGCTATTGTATACAGAATCTTTTTTGATATCGGCTTGTATTGGCATTTCCCTGAATTTATCATTCAATAAAAAAAACTTAAAGTTGTTGTTACGATATTGGTTTGTTTGTTGTATAATGTACGGTAAAACCTAACGTTACCGATACTTGCAAACTCATGGTACGGCTACAGTTCTCCAAACATTCAAACAGTGGATTGATGGTGCTCATGGTTATGTTGATTACACTTTATTCGACTTATTCGGTGGTAGGTACGTAACAATGAACGCACATCTGGTCTTCTTTAGCCGATGACGTAACCGGCACTGTTGACACACGAGACCACGCATTATTCTTACAGGGATTTTACGAGTAGATCCAGCCTATATACTCGTATTCTGCAAAACAAGTATTTATTGTTGTTTGAATAATCCATTTCATTTTGCTTTACTTGTATTACCTATAATTATTATAAAAATCTTAGTTATTTAATAATTCGCAAAATCAGCTCGGAAATGCTGATGCGGTTGTTGTTGTATTCTGGGCATTTTTTCCGCAGCTCGACATCAAATGTGCCTATTTTGCGTAGGCCCAACGCTGGCCCAGTACTTGTTGGGAACTTCACATACACCCTTGAATTTCTTCGCAGATATATGCGGGTTTCCTCGTGATGTTTTCCTTCACCGTAAAGCACTTGTGAATATCAAATGATATTTCTGAAACTGAAGGCAGCAAGGCCCGCTCATACAACTCAGGTACCTTCATTTTCCGAACATACTCTAAACTCTAAATACTCATACTCTATTCTCTAGCTCAGTCGAATAATCAATTAACAGCTCAATCTTTACAGGTCATACTCTCCTTATTTTAAGGCTTATAATATGTACCTACTTACAGAACTTGTATTTATCATAAGTTACGCTTTGTTAAAGTAAATATTTAATATACATATGTAGATGGATACATAAGCATGTAACTCAATCTACTTAATACGTGGATAAAAAACATTGCACATAGACTCCTACCTACATACTAGGAAGTCCTTAAAAAAAGTAGTTATGGAAGTGAGCAATTTATTTTCGTATTATGACGCTGGACATCCCACCGGCTACGACAAGGTCTGCCGCTGTCACGCGCTCGCCAGCCTGCGTGTTCCCGCGTCATCTTAGACATATCCTGCGGGTGCGGGGCTATGACTGCCGTACTTCTGCCGACTACTTATCGGGATATCCGTTACTTGACTCATTTCTTTATTAGGTCGTGATGGCCGTCTTAACTACGATAACTTAATGGAGTAACTACGATAACTACGATATATTATGGTGCATCATGCTGCGAAAGAACCCTCTATCTTTTCCTTCAATCAGCGCGAAAAGCATCAATTTCTTCTTTTCGCTGTTCTCGTGTTTTGCCTTGAAGCCCAGTTCGGTGTTCTAGAGTTTCGATGGCGTTTTGTCTCGTAGTCGTTACTTTTCTCAATTTTAAATAAGGTTCGGATTGGAAGCATGCTTCAAAATAAACAAGTCTATTATGTGAGTTTTCGTTTCTTAGAGGAAAATTATATGGTCGTTGCAAAAAATATATTTATTACAATTAAATTACAAACATTTATTTACCTACCTATACCTATACAGGTACACTTACTAGGTAAGATTACTTGTTGTATTTTTTAATTAATCAAGTATACATTCAATCACACATAATTAGGTTAACACTATTGAAAATAATCAATAATATATATATAAATTAAAGGAACCTACAAATGAAAAATCTCTCCCAAATCGCTGCCAATCGGCAGTGTGCCCAGAAGGCTGGCCGCATTGCCACGTTGTATGGCAATGCTTAAGTATACGCTTAGCGAAAATTGATGGGCAAAATGTAATCGATTAACGATTAACAATTAAGATTAACTTAAAAGTAATCGATTAATGATTAAATTTGACGATTAATAAATCTTAATCGTTCTTGTTCGACTAATTTAATCACGATTAAATTAATCGACGATTAAATACGAGCGATTAAATCCATAATCGATTGTTTAATTAGATTTGTTTTTTTCGATTAATATCAGGATTTTTTGTGAGTCGTAAATTCAGGTTACCCTAATAGACTTATACCTGAAGCGATGTATAACAATACCTAAGACGTTCTGCGAGTATTTCATAATCGTGGTTACCTTTGGTAAATAATACGTCAAAGCATTCGTCAGTTTTTGACAATTGGCGTCAAAGGATGTTGAACGATAATACATTATTTTATTTATGCACTGTGTTGAAAAATTCTTAATCGAGTAATTTAGTCGATTAAAATGACGATTTATTAATCGTTAATCCAATTCTGCGACGATTAAGTTAATCTCAATTAAATTAATCGCGATTAATTTGTGACGATTAATTCTTTAATCGATTACTTAGTTGATTAAAAAAATAATCGATTAATGCCCATCTCTGAAATATTGACCAGCATCTATTAATCAAGACATAACCACAAGTCACGAATCACCCAATAATAAAATAGATACATAATGTGGGACATTATATTATAGTGTCAATTTGTGGATACTGGTTAGATTCAATTATGTCAATTCGCTTGTGACAACGGAAATGGATCTCTTCCTGGGGCAATGTCCCCTGTTGTATGTCTCGTGTCTTTCATAAAGTATATCATTCAGGAATTAATTTTCTTATGTACTGTTGTGTATTTATATACATCGTCTGTATGATGTGTGATCTGTTCAGTCTGGCGGACTATTGAACCCACAGATCAACTTGAGCCTATGTCCGCAGGGGCTCACGCAGTCCGCAGACAGCGAGTCGCATACTGCAGCTCTGTACGTTACAGATGACGTCAATTACTAACCTCTCGGCATATTGTGTCCAACCTTCCGTTCTAGTCCTCAGTAGATACCCCTTATTCGCCACAGCTTAACTTGGGCGTTTCTCGGGACACATTGTTTTGTCAAAAGCTTACAAAATTATGGTCGGATTAGACGAGCTCCGGGAAATATTAAAAAAGTGTAATAATACCACATTGTTTAAAAGTTAAGTGCTAACTGCTAAGCTCCCAGCGTTATGTTAAAACGACAGTAAAAGGAAGCGTTTTATGACAGGCTCGGCGCGGCGCGGGAGCCGCCGGCAGGTACGCAGGCGCACTTGCACTTGCAGGTACCTATACATTAGGTGCGTTTGTTTCAAACGACTATTATAACTCGGTATTGTTTAACAAGACCAATTTAAAACACAAATGAGGTGTCGCAGTTTTATAAGTTCCTTTTACAATCAGAGATACTCCGCCAATTCTATTCATGCAAACCCCAAAAAACTAAGTGCAATACAATATGTAGGATGCTTAAAGGTAAAAAACTTAAGCAAGTAACCTGTCGTATACTGTAGTAGTGATCTCTGTGTATTTAAAATGTGAACACAAACAAAAGAAATGCCTATATGGATACATTACATTACAACCACATACAACGGGAGCTTTTCTTAAAATTTTCACAAACCGATTATTGTTTTACCAGTTAAGTTGCTTGTTCAAATACCTATATTCTCTAAATAAATTACCAAGTTTTATGTAAATACCTAATTATTTACTTAAAACTTGGTAGGTAACTTATTTTTCAAATAATATGTATGAAGTATTTATTAATTAATATTTTATTTACTATAACAGTTATTTAATGCATTGAAATGTGCCCTTACAATTACGTAAAGCAGAAATATTGGTCGTATAGGAGAAACTATAGTGATTTTAAACGTATTAAAATCTCGGAGGCCCTATTAAGAACGTAACAAAATAAATAAATATACCTATGTTAAATAGTCGTATTATATGCAGCTTTCCTTTGGGTATAAAAGTGTCGTGGTCAAGTCGTAGGTATGTATTTAGCGATATAGCGAACAACAACGCTGAAAATACTTGTGGTTGGTTAAAATACTGAAAATGGATTATCCATTAATTACGTCACATCAATTTCATGATTTATTTTGTTGACAGCTCCCTCCCCCCCTTGTCACACTTCGTCACAATGAACTAAACCTCCCTTTAGAGTGACTTCACATTTAGAGTTTTAGTTTAGGAAGGTAAAACATATAACACCATTGAAACTTTTTATTAGGATTGCTTAAAATGATTTATAAAATTTACGAAAAGAATATCAACAAAAATAATACTAAATACTACAAACTTATTCTTCCTAAGTCCAAGGCTTTTGGATCCACTATTTCATATTCATGTATGTGCAGATTGTGAGGTCACAAACATGGAACTCCTCCCCCCCCCCCCCTCCATGTCACGATATGTTAGATTTTGTGGACCTCCTCCCTCCCCCTTGAGGTATGATGTAATTAATTTATGATCCCAAACACCAAACACTTAAATTTCAACGCTAGTCTAATTAGTGTCCTTTTTAAATTATAGTACCTAAGCGTGTGATTGTAGACTTACCTACCTAAATGTATAGTTTATCGATTGGGCAGATTAGTCGCTACATGAGTCACGTCGGTGCCCGCGCGGTAACCCGACTCGGAGTCGGGAAGCCCCGCGTCTTATGAGTTGGGCGGGAGCTGAAACTATCGTCGGCGTAACTTACTTTCTTTCCCTCTCACTCATTAAAACTATCGCGCAATAAAATATGCGTATTGTGTAGTTTATGAGCAGCGTAATTTACTCTCTATCCGTCCCGCTCGTGTTATGTTGAGAGCGAGAGGAATAATAATAATAAATGTTTTCTCCAATATGCTCGGAAATGTACGCATTAATGTAGCAAAAACGAAACGCGAAGTACCTTCTTATGTACCAGCTCAAATTAAAAAAAAAGATTTTCATTATTGTACAGTTTTTGCGGCCGCGAAATTGTACTAAAATCCATTAATGTATTGTTTTTTACTTCTTAAAAACTACTTTTGGACTTTGAAAAAAATGCATACAGCCAAATTCTAAAGCCACGACCAAACGCCTGGTCTGGATAGAGCGAGAGACGGCGATCAAATCTATGGCCGTCTCGTTCTATCATGAGTTACAAACGCCTCGGTGTGTCAGGTCGTGTAGGTACGGTTTAATGAAACCATAGATATCGTTACTATTTTTTATGAACGACCATGCATTAAAAAAAAGTTTAGGCGGGAATCATAAGAGATTTTTTCTTTTCAATTGTTATTCAATTTGCAAGAAGAATTACTTAATCGATTGTAATAAATTTCTTTTATTTCCTTGCATGTTTGGAGAAAAGTCCTATATGTGCCTCGGACGGAAATAGAATTTCGTGGATTCGTATGTAATTGTCGGCCTCAGCTTCGCTTCGTCCGACAAAAAATACTCATCCACGAAATTCGCTTTCCCGGCCTCTGCAATAATGTACTATTATTTGAAGAATAATAAATAAATCAGTAAAATTTTCCTTACGCTACTTGTAACAAAAAAATGTTTGTCGGATGTTCGTTTGCTTAGAGGTTCGAGTGCCCAAACTAGGTAACCCTGTATCTCAGAATCCGTTCCTCCTCGCAATCGAGCGTTTCCACGGCAGTCGATACAAGAAGAGTTTGCATGAGAAGCCAAAGGGACACTAACTTAAACTGTGTAATAGCTGTTGGATCTCCAAATAAAAAATAAATAAAAAAATTACTCTTCCAGCCCATAAACTAGCATAGCTGTGTTTTATTAGAAGATAGAAAGTACAAGTAAGTTGCGCCATCGATACAGTTTAGCTCCCGCCGCCAACTCTTGGTAAAGAGACGGGACGCCGTAACGCTGCAAGCTGCATCTCGAACAACGTTATCGCTACGCAACAATATACTGTCTTTAAAGGCCACACCAAATGCAAGTGCAGCACGTGCACGTGTGTGTGGCGTGCGCGTTGTAGCGTATGTAAATATCACATTAGATGGCACACCACACCGCTTGCTAGTCACGCGCACATAAAATAGTACATTACGACACAAGTGCGAAAAACATGAAATTCGAAACGAGTGGCGATGTTTTAAAACACGAGCTATAGGGAGTTTTTTAGTGCAGATGGCCCTCCGAAGTTTTGGACCAGACGTAAAACACACTTCTCGCACTAGCGCCTAAAAAATGCACGATCATTTATCATACTTCTTTAAAACATGAAGATTGTATTTATAATCGATAGACATTGGTTTTACATATGGATACATAGCTGACAGCGATACATTACAGATTTCACAAAAAAAATCCAGTATTGTGAGCATTAGAAATTAGATGGACCTAAGTACATTTAAAAAAATTGCCGAGGTATTCAAAAAGAGCCGAGGTTGCTGGGCGTGCATTGAACGAAGAACCGCGAGTGGAACACGGCGATAACCCCGCGGGAGGGGACCAGTAAATGTTTGGACTACGAGAATAATTAGCTCGGCGCGTTATCGCTGTTAATTAATACCGGCCGCCGGCTGGCAGGCGCTGCCAACACTTTTCTTTATATAAGTACATTCACTGCTACGCTATTTCACTTCAAAATTATAATTAGATCAAACGAGCTTTCATTTCTCTAGCTTTGGCTCAAACGTTATATGTGATTAATGAGAAAATATATATTTCTGTGAATAAAATACCTTAATTTTCTATGGAGAGTTGGTCTTTTTCAGTCCCCCATACAAAGACAACATTATTTTTGGCGATTTTTTTTCATTTACCCTTTCGTAATACGTCATACGACGCTGAATGGTATCTTGACTGGATCATCACTATTTTAGTTGCAGCCTGTATCTATCGTATAGTTACTATACAATTTAATTATCATATAGTGAAATATATGTTACCTTTGAATATATACAGCAAACATCAAATTAATTAATTATCGTGACAATATCAACAACATCATACTAGTAAATTTATATTCATAATTAAACAGTAAACTCACGTACACAGACAGGGTATTACAGAGTAGCATATAATGATATTCATACTATTAAAATAACGTGAGTAAATACTGACTTCATTTAAACATTTTACCTATAGATTTCCCATTTCTGACGCATGCAAATACATAAGTCTCCAACAAACATTTCGGTCATATAATCAAACAAATACATTGTAATTAGGTGTTATAAAAAATATAAAAGGTAATATTTACTAAATTATTTATTTTATTACAAATATTAACTTTCGTGTAATAATTGGTGCCTATAATATACCACATTTTGTATAGTTATGTAATTAATCGTAGATTACTATATTATATTATGACGAGTTAACGAGTTCGTTACAGTTAAGTACACGACTTTTATTAGTACATAACTCAAAAGTAAAGAAGGTCAAGTGTCAACCGAGACTAAACAGTCCATCGGGTGTCTCGGCCCGGGCCCGTAGTGGTCTAGTGTAAATCACTACCAACATAATCGTCCGTAAGGGTGAGCTATTTGAATTAGTATGAAAATAGCTCACCCTCGCTGACCACTCCTCGTCACTAAGCCGGCTAGCCGACAGTTTGCATAGATGTATTCTTTCTTAAGATTACACAAATCGTTTCCTATAGGTAAGTAACCTGTAGGTGAATGGTGTTTTCGGGAGCAGAAATACGCATTGCTTTTTCATGAGACCTTGATGATTTACCATTTTGTAAAATTCTAACATTATAATAACTACCTAGTATGTCGTATGAATAAACAGCTTCAAAGCTGTGTACGTGAACATGAAAAGACAAGATATATATCTATATATGTATCGGTGGTGCAGGCGCCTTAATCCATGCTACAATCACTACACCTGAAAGTCTAAAATAAGGGCAACCCTGACTATTTTGTGATAGTTATGTTCGGTAACCGTTCAGTTTTTTTGTTATTAGCATTGTTAGCCGAATTTATTGTATGACGATATTCAACATTATAACGCTGATAGTTATGGTTGTTATGGGGTTTGGATAAATATTTGTTAAATAGGTACTACAACATATTAAAAACCCGAAAATTGTTTTCAAATTGTTATATTAGTTGTTAACCCTATATGCAAGATATATTGCAAAACTTTTAACGTTACATTTTAACTAATTAGTTAACATGTAACGTTAAATTAATATAAACTTAATTATGTGCCTATGTGTGGCAGGTGCATGCGATGACACTTATGATATCTACGCTGGTCAACAATGGCTCCGCGAGTGACAATATATTATTAATATTACACATACATATGTATAAGGCGGGATCTTATACATATAAGTACGTTACAATTAGACAATTTGACTCGAAAAATTCAAGGGTGTCATAATTACTTGAGCGGATTGCTATGTAAACATATTATTACTCGTAGTTAACATAATAACCGGAACATAACAAAATAATAATTAAGTTGGACATTTCGAGTCAACATAAAGACGTTACGCGTGGCAAAGAATGAGTTAGAGCGCTGTACCTGGTGCGCCGGCGCAGGTACCGGTCGCGGACCCACAATGGCATTCCGGCCATCCGAAATGAATCAAAATTCATTGCAGCAGCTCTCGCGCGCTGCTCGACCCACCGACCGCTACGATTATACCTACGCCCATACGTGATAACGTGCATTGTCGCCCAAATGTAACCCACATATATCTTAAATGTTCTTACGTGTGAAAAATTCGTAACGCAATTAAGGTAGCACCATAATGTTAAGTAAGGTAACAGCAAGTCATGAGCGAGCCAGACGTGTTTTGTGCAGACGGCCGACGAGCCTTCCTCCTGCGGGGACTGGTTTCGTAGGTGTATCGCGACCTCCCGCGCCGGCGGGAACAATGAAAGTGAGAGAGGGCAGGAATGCGGCGGGGCGGGGGGTTGTTCCCGGTTCCCAGGCGAGGAATGCAAGCACGACCAACAAAGCCTACGCGCCGCCATTCACCCCTCACCCGCCTCGCCCGCTACCTCCTTCTAGCGGTACCGTCGCCCTCCACTTAATAGGTACACCTTATTTTTACTGACTTTCCCCTAAGTAGCTTTCAACCGAATCGGAAGTGATCTGATCCACGGGTTTGGCATCAAGTTATTACTGCACTGCCAGTGCCAGCGACTCGAGCAATACTTTTACTTGATCCAAGTAATCGTAATTATAATTAAAACAAGAGTAAATAAGAAACTCATGGTTTAGTATCTATTTGCTCTTTAAACTAAATACCTATTCGAACTATGGTGCAACAAGGCGTGCAAACTATTCAGGCAGCTAGGTCGGCGGTTAAGTGAGAGATGTTACGGGACGACTACGACCTCCGTTTGAGATACGGATTGTCCAACTCTATTACTATGGAAAGAAGGCGAGGTAAACACTGCGAGGATCATGATATCCAGGATAGAAAATGGATTAAGGTCTAGATTTCTTCTGGAAAGTATAAATGGTGGTTGTCGAAGGTTCATTAAGTAAAATAAAGAATACTGCTATAGAAAGTGAACTTTGTTACCGCAACGGACATTAAGAACGCTAATTAGAATCAGAAAAAAATTGTTCCACTACCTATTGTTATTATTGAAATGTTTTTACCTTTTGTCAAAATCTTGAATGATTGCATCATTGATTGTGCCTTGATTGATGTTTACTTAATGTAACGAATGTTGAATATTCATTGTAAACTTGCTATTCCTACAATTCTTTCTATATTTGTATTTTGTCTTCTTTCTACATCAGTTGTTCTTTCTAAATTACATGGATTAATCTTTCAGTGTCCGTTCTTCCGCCATGCTTTCTTTAATAGTCATATTTATGTTAAAAAGTGAATTCGCAGAGCAATTGGCTCTTTTAATTACATTAATGTACCTAATCATTTCATTGATTACTACTCATATTGTCAATTTAATTAAGTATATGAGTTCAAATGAACTATCGGACGTTAAAAAACAATCCCCCTAAAAGAATACAGATAAGATCCTCCTTGTGCGGAAGTAGAGTGGGGCCTCGGAAGCGGAGCGGAACACGGGGTGACGGCGGCGCCGGCGACGCAACCCGACACCCGCGCCGGCCGCCGCCACCGGCCACGCGGCAACCTCACCACACCCGTAGCCGTACCATGACTTTGCAAGTATCGGTAACGTGAAGTTTCCTCGATACGTAAAGCACGCCATCGCGCTCGCTCCAGTATGTCAGTGCGAGCGCGACAGAATTCTTTACGTATCGAGTAAACCTACTGTATCCTTTACTTTCCAATGGTACGGCTACCGTGCTCTCATTACCTGCCCGCCTACTTCACCTGTGTCACAGGCGACCCACAACCATTCATGTACCTTTTTTCCAGTTTCGGGAAGTAATGGTGGCGGCACTAGTAGTACAAAAAAATCTTTGAAAAATAATGCGCGTTAAGTCTAAAGAATAGAAGCATGGCACCGTTCAGGTAGTGCCAATATTAAATAAATTTACCGTCTGCACTTAAACCTTCGACTATGATGTCAGGCTACTTCCCGTTCACCTAGTGAGCATATAGTTTGGCAAACAACAATGATTGTTACGAGGCGGTAAAATCTATCAAACGGGTTAAACATAAATCGGTCTTAACATTACTGGCGAAAGCAAAGAACAATGTAAAGATAGCTTTGGGGATTTAATTTGGGTGAAGTTACGAATCCATTTAATTTCGAAAAGGTTATTTGCGGAATGTAATGCCTAGCAATAACCTAGGTCTCGGTTATCAGCCAGCACTAATCAGCTGCATTCCACGCGCGCCTCCCGGACGCGGCGCCCGCGCCGGCTCCTGCTCTCTCTGCGTCTCTGCACCGTAAACTTGCTCCCACATTGACATTACAAAATGCTACCTATATAATAATAATATAATATCTTGCGAATAAATAAATATCTTGGGACATCTTATACATATCGTGCTAGTACCACGGTAAGCTCAACAAAATTAAGGCTTGCGATGAGGGTACCAATTTACCAAACCACATCATCTCTTTCTCTTAGACATTCTAGTATTCTATATCATTGACCTTGTTTTATAATTATAACGTTATGTAACAGAAATAACATTCAAACGTAACTATCATCCACATCCAACCACTACCTCTATCATCTGCTTAAATCTGACATGTGACAAGCTACCTTCTGGTATACGACGTGTGAATTAACGATTGACATTACCTATACCAGTGATCGTTATTCAGGTGGTAATAATCCATTTCTTATTTTAGTTTCTTCGTAATAGAAATAAAACAAGTAATACATTTTTATTCGGGTGCAAGTTTGACCTACCTACTTAGGTTTTAGGTACACAATACTCGTCACTGTCGTTTCAATTAAATTTACTGTTTATCGTGCCGTTTCAACCATTGGTAATAAATTTATTAATAGATATACAATAGCATATATGGGGTGGGCCATAATGGAGAAAATTAAGGAACCAACTTTGAGAATCTACCAACATCAAGCCCTTTAGTCCCAATTTTATATTTATTTTGCCAATTCGGAAAAATATTCAAAGGTGTAACCTCGAGTTAATGTATTTTTCCTTCATTGATTATAGCAGACGAGCCAAAGCTTATGTTGATTGAAGTAACATCACGTAGCAAGTCCTAACCATGTTACATTTTTTTATTTAAAAAATATTTCGTTTATCATTTACAATTAAGCAACAAATGGTCATATAGGAACATAATGTTTTTATAGACCTAGAGTGCCCTAACTTATATAATCATATTATATTCTTATCTAAAATATAAGCTAGTTTAGGAGCGGTTAGCGGGTTGTAGGTAATGTAGGCATTAAACCCACACATACTGACGTGCAAGCAAGAATAAAATAAATTGCATAATTTTATACTATGTTGAGTCCTTTTTTTAACCTTAAAATATTTTAGAATAGGTATTTATAATATCAGCTAGTTTAATCTTTAAACAATAACAGTTTGATTTAATGGAACAAATATGTACCTATTGCTTATTAATGCTACTTCAAGTTAATGATAATTTGTTTCTTGAAATGATTACAGTCAGGTGTTATAGTAAAGAGTACCTATATTTATATAAAAATAAATACTTATTTCACTTATACGAGAATAATTGCTGAGCTACTACACAATTATCTCTCGTTTAATTTTTTGTTCATGTTTTAGGGCCCACCCTGTATAACATGTTTTTTATTACCTCAAACAGCTGGAGGAATTAGGCACCTAATTAATGCCGGCGCATCTAAAAGAATTGTCATACGGCCTATGTTTTGTTTATTTTTCAATACAAAATAATTCAGCATGTTGTAATGTAGGTACTTACCTATCGCCACATGATTACAAAGTTTGTCACAAATGTCAACAGCTATTCCATTCTGCCATGCGTCAAATGAGTGGTCGCATTAATAAAATAACATAAATCGAAAAAAAACATCTCGCTTGAACAGTTAGGTACAGTCAAGGGCAAAATAAGGTGTATATAAAAACGCAAAAAATATGTCCCAGTGCACTTTACAAGTAATTCCGTGAAATAAAAACGTCGTAACATATTTATAAGATAAGAGGATTCTTTCGATACATATTGCACTTGACTGTACCTGCGAGTAACTGAAAATTTAAAAACCTTGCAATATCGGTTCATAGGACTAAAACCTACTTTTAGTCACGGTTTGAGTTTAAGATACCTACCTCATACCTATTAAAAATACACACTGAATAGGTATTACTAAACATTCGTAATGTAGGATGATATCACCTAAACGGAAGTAAAAAGTACCTAAGTACCGTATATTACGAATCTAGCAGCCAACCATTTAATAAATATTGATATTTAAGCTCTACTTGGATATACTAGATAAATTCATAATTTAAGATTTAGCAGATTGATACGCAGTGTACGTATGTATTTACCTACCTCAAGTAATTAAACATACCTACAACTAAAATATAAACATTAGTCAAAAGTACTATAAGACTTTATTGATTAATATCATGACAAGACGAAACACGAAATCCCCTTTGTAAAGTAAAGAGTAGGTACCTAAGTATGTGACTATATACCTATAAAGCGTATTGCGTGAGTAGTTACAGACACCTAGGTTACCTATTCAATTTATAAACGCATCTTTAAATGTTGCTCCCTTACGTCCAACAATTTATATCTTCATACTTCTTTCGTTACTATTAGAGCTGTTAACTCGACGGTACGTAAATCAGATGTTTATATAAAATCCGCACCTGGTCCATCGCTATCATCAGCTGATACGTTATGCCTCAGGAAGAACTCCTCGGAGAGGGCGCAGGGAGCGGCCGCCGCGGCCGCGGCGCGGGCCCCCGCCAGCGCCGCCAGGACCAACACTAAGCACCTCATGTTCACGACACTCGCAGAACGATCCAATCGACTATGTACGATATGTTTTAATTGGTGCGAGTACGCGTTCGCGGAGCGGTCGTCGGCGCGCTGTTTGCGTGCGCCCGCATCGAAGCGCTGTCCCGGACTGTCAGCGGGCCGTGGGCCGGACCGCAGCGGCACGGCGGCGCGCCGGCCCCGGCGGGGCGACGACACGAGCACGCGAGCTTGCGCCGCGGCGGCCTGAAACTGCACGCACACCCCTAAAAAGCTCGCCGCCACTGAGCACAGCCTTCCTAAGAAGAAAATAAGCCAAACTATCACAGTGGAAAACCGTGTTGCTTAATATAGGTACCTATGCTATAGTCAAGTGAGATTCTTTAAACTAAATCATACACCGGAGTTTCTGTATAAACTTTAAGTAATCTAATGCAACTTATTCAGCCATCAGTAGAAATCATGATTATCTACAGCATAAAACAGAAAGTAGCGTTCTTACAACCTTGTCGTTTTAGTAGCGGTACAGAGTGTGCCTAAGTACTTACAAGATGGGAAATAAACAAATACCGAGCATAAGATAATTAAGTACCGTCAACTGCTACAACTTTGCACGGAAATTCATGTTTTTTTTCAAGTAACTCTTAAAGTATGTGTTATCTGTACTCTTTCTTACATTGCTAAGCTAATCTAGTTCAAAATACATTAGTATCAGGGTTCAAAGTATGCCAAATACTAATAGTTTAGCTTCTAGAAACATTTAAAGTTACAGTCAAAGTTGTAGCCAAAAGCTGCAACTTTGCCTAGTGGATTATCTGTGGTAATATATGGAGAATTTAAAAATGGAAACCCTTTTTAATTTTATAGCAGTCATATCTAAGCCAAGGTGCCAGTAGAATACACTAAATACTACGCAAGTATTTTTTTTACGACATAGGCATAGTTGTGACGTGTTCTACAGCATTTCCATACATTGTCCCAAGCGTAGCTAGGGTTGTGCCAAACAAAATAGACACCAATAATTTTACTACTTAAAAAAATTACATTTCTTTTATTAATTTGCTAATTTTCAGTATTGTAAGGGTTGAAATAACAAATAGTTAATAGTAGCTAAAGACTTAATTAATAAAACTATTTTTTTTTCTTTTTTTTTTTTTTAAATAAATATAGTGTCAACCCTAGACCAGGCAATTTTGGGACATGTACATTCTAAGAAACCTTTCCCAACATTGCCCGTCGTCATTCTGGCCTTAAAAGAGTTTATTTACATGAAAAACTTCATAAAACATCGCAAAGAGCATATTTACTTACCATATGAGTACTCCACAAGTGGCTATAACAGATATTTTCGCACTTATAATAAAAGTTTTGAACACATCGAAAAAACACTTGGTTGCTTTCTAAGCGTTAACACCGGCTGAGTTTAAAAGTAGGTGTGCTGCCAGGAAAAAATATGTTGAAATGGGTTGCCAGATAAATTCTACAAATTTTACTATTTATAGAAGAAAAGAATATGTAATAGTTTGGTAGAAAAGTGGGTTTTTGTAAAATGGGCAAAATTGTAGCAGGTTGGCAAAGTTGCAGCATTCGACGGTATTATTTTTTAATAGTTAGTATATGATTTTTGTTCCTTCTAAATCCTGAAGGTATCATCTGATCTGAATTAAATATCCTATAATTATAAGCTCTATGCTCTTATCTACAGGAAAGTCGTTTTAATATGAACAAATGTTCAACATTTACGACGCAATTGCAAGTTTCCAAGCGTGTAATGGTATTTAAATTATGTATAAAAAGATAAATTTAATCTAGGCGTTCATTTACGCAGTTAATCTGTTGAAGCTTTTCCATTTTTAGTGATATTAGCAAGTCAATCAAGCGCTTGTGGCCTAGCGGTAAAACGCACGGCTGCTACGCAGCGATCGAATGGATATATCAAAAACTTATGTACGAAATATTATTTAATATTCACAAGTGCTTTACGGTGAAGGAAAACATCGTGAGGAAACCTACATACACCTGCGAAAAAATTCAAAGGTGTATTGTGAATGTGAAGTCCCCAACAAGTACCGGGCCAGTGTTAAACCACGCAAAATAGGCACGTATGATTTATTTATTTTTATTTATTTAAACTTTATTGCACTAAACAGGAGTACATAAGGCGGACTTAATGCCATAAGGCATTCTCTCTCTCTCTCTATGATGTCGAGTTGCGAAAAAAAATGGCCTGAAAAAACAACAACAACAAGTCAATCATTGACAATTAGTCAGATTAACCTCTTCATATTTGATGGTAATAAATTTTTTAAACTGTTTGGGGTTCCGTTTTAAACAAGGAGCCCTTAATGTTTCGCGACGTCCTCCGTCTCTCTGCAGCTTAGCTCAGTGACCGTTAGTTAGTATTAGAAATTTGCAAATTGGTATAAACAGTTGGTATACAGTGTGTTACCACGACCCAGGCTTTACGAAAATGGGTAATAATACGCATTACTAGCAATAGTTTTCAAGCTTTAACATTTGACAAATAATAAAATTGACTTTATATATTCTGTGTTATAATTAATTTTATTTCTTTTAATTAAACTTCTTAAAAAATTATTATTAATTGAATTTCTTAAAAATTTAATAACATTTAAAATTTGCATTTTGACTCGAATAATGTTCACGGTTTGATTAAAAATCTACATCGCATTCCTCGGTTTCATTAAAAGCCAGTATCATGCTAACACCCTGTATAATATTCATTATGTATATTAGTCATGCCGACAAAGTGGTAGACCAAGATTTAAAAAATATTTATTTTGCCGAAATCCTATGGTGTTAGTTGGCGTGTCGTTGAATAGGTCTAAGTATAAAAAATATAAGGGTCCACAAGAATAAGTTTTTTTCTTCAATAGTTAGTCAATGTTTTTGGACCACTGCAGAATTAATAAAATATGAGCAAGGAGCATTTCATCCGCTTGGATTCTCCATTAATCATTCGTTATCGTCCCACGATTAACGTAGAAGTACTAGTACACGATGCTCTACCAATACTCGTCATCATAACTTGAGTTGCCATCGATAAGAAAAAATCAACTATTAGGGCATTTGAACGATGAAAAATGTGAGTGCCTTTAATGCTTCGGATATTTGGCATTCAAATCTGTACTGATGTTCCATCTACTAGTACTAGGACTGCCAGCAAAAGCACCTGACATTACTCGTACAATGTAGTTGACTAAGAAAATTTGTAATTTTGAGAAATTTCAATATTGTCACCCTATAATATTATAATAATATTTAACAAAACTAACAAACAGAGGAGTTTGGACCCAAAACACATGACAATACTTTATGAAGATTTATACATGAGGAAATATCGTGATTCAAATAAATATTCTCTGTTTTCATGTTACGCACTGGTACTTCTACCTTACTTAAGTACTTCCATCTTATTACCTACCGCGAGGAAAGGACTGATGGCAACATTGATTATGAATAGTACCTTTTATGATAATGCTAGACTTGGTATCGGTAGGTACTAAATTACGTTTGTTAATAAATAAGTAAATAAATATCTTGGGACATCTTACACATATCGATCTAGTCCCACGGTAAGCTCAATTAAGGCTTGTGATGTGGGTACCAAGCCACGATATACAGGTTGTAAGTCTAATACGGACGAAGCTCTTAACTGGTGTTAGTTTAGGGTTTAGGACATAACAAGTACATTTAGATAACTTTTACTTAAAATTAGAGCAACGAAATTATCCATACAAAATATTTCAGCGCGCAATACATATAGAGCAACACACTCAAATTAAACGCTCGTTGACAGCTAATTTCAAAACAGATGACATAACTGCCACATCAATAATAACAAATGTTCGTACCTACATTACTGCTCCGAAAATCTTTAAAAAAAATCTGCGGGGTCGCAATTATAGTAAGGGTCACGGTCCATACAAAGTAGAGAAAAATTGTGCGCTGCGAGTTACAGTTTTGTAATTTTAACCAGAGCTAGAGGGTCTCAAAATAGTTGTTTTCAGATGTGGAGGGAAAACCAATTCCCCCCCTGAGCGCGGGGGGAGGGGGGTGAATGTGCATGCGGAAGGGTTGCGTTTAATATTTTTTTACTAATTAATAAGGTCTACTATGCATTGTTTGGTATCATTTTCGTGTAAAACGGACCTGGAGAATCCATTTTTTATCATAAACATGAGCAATTTCTTATAAAAATGTAGATTTTTTTGGAGTGAAAGTAAAAAAGTTACCGTTTTTATTTTAATTTAAGCGTCATATATAAGTATTAAAAAACAAACTTATCCAATTTAAAAAAATTGTGTAAGATAGCATATTTATTGCAGTTTTTGAAAATATACACATTCTGTAGTCTTTCAGACAAAAAATCACTGAAAAAAAAATTACCTGACGCGTACCTCCAACAAAAGCCTCCGTGTAATCTCAAAAAAGAGACTTATGTGCCGGCAACTGCTCATAGATTATACATATTTTTGTACTTGCATATTATTGTTCATATTACAATTGTAAACATTTATTGATATTAAAGTAAATTGAATATTTTCTGATCTTCTTTTTTAAATAACCTAAGATTATTAAGAATTTTATTTGATCAGATTCTATTTTTAGATTTTATCGATTATTGTATACCGCGTGTATATTATATATCTGGTCTATCTGATCACATGTATGATATATAGTATCTGATCATATGAATCGGAATGGGTAATCATTTTTACAAGTGTCATTAGGTACTGATCTCATTACCAAAGACGATAAAGTTAATTTTTACTAACCGGGACTAAACATCTAACCCAGTTCACCCACGTTAAAAGTTTATATCATATTGAATTTGACAATCAATTGTTAAACGTTTACTTCATAAATCATCATTATTAACATATCAGCCGAAAGACGTCCACAGCTGAACATGCCTCCCCCAAATATTGCCACAATGACCGGTCCTGCGCCACTCGCATCCAGCGGACTCATGAGATCATCACTGTCCACCTTATGGGGGCCTACCCACGCTGTGCCTTCCACCTGCGAGGCCGCCGCATTGGCCATCGGTTCTACGTGCAATGTGCCCCGCCCACTGCCACTTTAGTTTACTGATTCGGAGAGCTATGGAACTATACTTTGGTTCTGCTGCGGATCGTCTCATTGCTAATACGACCTCGCAGAGAGACTCCCACCATAGCCCTCTCCATTGCCCTGTGGGTGACTTTAAGCTTTCTTATGAGGCCCATTCTAAGCGACAACGTTTCAGTACTGTATGCCATCACTCTTTTAAATCTTTGATCAGTGTGTGTTGCCACACTGATCAAATACTTTTGTCTTCAAGAACTGCGGAATATTGGACGAAAAGATGTGTCGTAGCTTCCCAAATGCTGCCCAACCTAGTCGGATTCGATGATTGACCTCTTACTCAAAGTTGGACCTACCAGTTAGGTAGGTCCAACTTTGAGTAGGAGGTCAATCACGACGACTATAATATACCTAGGACAAGCTTTATTTATTTATTTATTTTATTTATTTAGCTACCCAGTTGAGTAGCTTGTCCCAGGTATATTATAGTCGTCTACACCTTCGAGTTTAGTCTCCGATTGTAACGAGAGTTTTCGTCTTATCCATGTTCATCGTAAGACGAACTCGCTAGAAGGCGCTACTGAGGTCAGCGAGCATCGTACTGAAATCTTCCAAGGTCTCAGCCAAGACCACCGTATCATCAGCGAATCGAAGGTGAGTGAGGTACTAGCTGTTTATGTTGATACTCACCTTTTCCAGTCCAGTCTTAAAGACATCTTCCAGTGCAGCGGTAAACAGATTAGGGGAGATGACACCTCCTTGCCTGACTCCCCGCTGCAGTATAATATGCTTCAAGCTCTGGTCTTGGAGTTAGATTGACATAGTGGCGCTTTCGTACAAACACCTCAACATTTCGAAATAGCGGTAGTCTACTTGGTATCGTTAAAGAAACTGCAGTACGCCCAGAGTTTTGATCAAATCGAAGGCCTTGGGGGTTACCATGACGTACTAATGCGATTCAGTTTAGGTTCTGGGAAAGGGGCAGTGATACACGACTCGTATAGCCTTGTACCTTTCTCTTGACCTAAATTAAACCGCATTAGTACGTCATGGAAACCCCCCTTATCGTAGTCCACAAACGTGCAAACGCTAAACGCTAAACAGAGGGGCAGGTTATACCTATTCCTCGGTCTTCTGTATAACATTTTCGAAACGCCAATTCGGAAACCGGCTTGTTCGGGAGGCTGGAAGTCAACAAGCCTGCGTGCAAGACGATTCGTAATGACTCTTGAAAACATCTTATAAATATGGCTCGGAAGTGAGATGGATCGGTAGTTCTTCAATAAGGCGTTGTCACCTTTTTTCAAGAACAGTACCACCACTCTTCTGTTCCATGCCCTAGGCCCTTCAGAAGTTGTTCAACTCCGGAAGGGAC
>JALPQI010011559.1:0-32514 GCA_025490895.1 Thaumatotibia leucotreta | reverse complement strand
CGTGATACCTCGAAAGTAAAAGCTCCTTTGAAGGTTTTCCGGAAACAATATTGAAGAAAGTTTCGTCTCTTGTAATAATATATGAATTTGGTTTGATAATTTGTACGTTACATTATAAAAAAACATAATTTGACTATACTGTTGTAATGAGTAAGTACCTACTCGCATTTTGCACCTAACAAAAATGATTATTCTTATGTCCTCCAAGACAAGATTACGTGTATACTTAGTTATAAAAAAAAACACAGATAAATCCGATCCTCTCCTAGAACGTACCCGACATTCGATCAACAACCAATTTCATTTCCTAAACCGTTCATGAAGTTATCAAGGCATTGAACGTAATCCGTGACGGGTAGTAAACATCCCTGACCTACCGCTACCCGCTGCCCGGGTGCTGGCCGCTCGGGTCGATGACCTCTCGACACTTTTCTCGAGATCGTACGGTTTTCCGGTTCAGGTTTTTCACCACTTTCTGATTGGGACGGGCGATTGTCAATGTTTTTTCCGGTTGTTTCTCGTTACTTGATTGGGGCTGTTAGTTTTTACTGCTTTCTGCGGGATCCAATATTTTTGGAATTGAAAATTTATCGCTTATATGATGTATTGACATAGTATTACATATACTATGTTTAATTAAACGAAGGTAATTAAGTATTCATGTATTGACATAGTATTACATATACTATGTTTAATTAAACGAAGGTAATTAAGTATTCATGTTTCAGTAAACATGAATACTTAATTACCTTCGTTTAATTTTGTTCGTTTGTTTCAGTAAACATGAATACTTAATTACCTTCGTTTAATTAAACATAGTATATGTAATACTATGTCAATACATCATATAAGCGATAAATTTTCAATTCCAAAAATATTGGATCCCGCAGAAAGCAGTAAAAACTAACAGCCCCAATCAAGTAACGAGAAACAACCGGAAAAAACATTGACAATCGCCCGTCCCAATCGAAAATCAAAATAGTATTCTTTGGTATTCACTGGAATACCAAAGAATACTATTTTGATTTTCGCCTAATGATCGACTAAATAAAACAAATGAAGCGGTCAAACTCGAAGCATTGGGATGTACATAATATATCTTTACGTAGGCGTAAATAATGTAGAAATCTGTGAAGCTACTTAAATGACAATCAGCTGAATAATTGAAATAAATTGTGGTAGTACAAAAACTGCTCCTTAATGTGATAACACTGATAACGTATTTAAATCGCTGCAATATTTTGAACAAATATTAAAAACTTGTGTCTGACATTTGCAGTACTTAATATTACCGACTGTTATTAAATCTAGCCTTCCTCACCGTTACCGTTATCATTATTTACACGTTTTGTCGCTTACGTAAGGTATTAAAAATATAGTATTTGTTAAGCTAACACTCTCATTGCCATCATGACTTGCATATTATGGTATATTTTGTTAATTAAAGTTTTCCCCTTAGTGCCATAAATATAATGGGCTCTATATAAAAACATGTTCGAGGTCTAATGTAACTTTAGCAGTAAGTAATATAATTTACGGAAATTTGACTGTTTTAGTATTAAATATGATTAATTTGTCAGATATGCGTCCCCAATTGTTCCCAGCAGACATGTAATTCCATTTTTCTGGTCGCTAATGTGACTGAAAAAGTTTATTTCAACTCATAATTAGTAACCTACCGTGAAACTACCCAATTACTTCAGTACTGCCACTATGGTTCACAACTTCAACTCGTAATTAAGCGTCAAACCAATTTTCTTTTTGGTCTGAAGTTTTATGCCTCGTCATTTATGGGAAGATTTTACCTTAGGACTACGCCATACGCCTTTAATATATTAACTATCTAATCCAAGATATTCTATTAATTTTTTGTTTTTACATATTGATGGACACTACTTCCATTAACCATCTAAGCCTCCATCGCGAATGTCTATAATAGGCATACTGTCCTGCAAAGTGTTAAATGAGGGTTTTTGATACTTTTTCTGCCGCTATGGGGAGTTGAGATGGCAGCACTGAGCCGACCGTTTAACGAACTGTCAAAATAAATACGCGCATTTAATTTTCAACATATTTATAGGTTTATTTATTCTGAAAACCATTACTTTAGGCATATTGTTACCTAAAATAAATAAATAAAATAGTTCCAAGTCAATTCTCATGAAATTAACAAAGTTAAAGTAATTATTTTGAATACCAGTGACTTTGCGCGCCTGTTTTATAGCTCCGTCATCAGTTCGATGACCGTGTAATAGTCGTAATCCATTACAAAATCAATTCTCTTCCAAATAAAATAGAATTTCAATATTTTAGGCCCAGGTGCCTATGAATAGTATGAATCTGACAGTTGTCGAGACCAGGTACGTACGAAGCGCCGCCTGGTGGCAGAAAAATTATCGAAAACCCTCATTGGGTGATTTTACGGAAGATACAGTTGATGACATACTCGTAGCTAGTATAGCTATTTTACCCCCATTATATTCAAAGTGTGTATGCAATTGCTAGGGTACTGGTAACTCTTCAATTGTACTTAAGCCAAAAATCAGTTCAGTCATGTATATCACAAATAAGTTTTAAGCATGTATTTTTTAAACGTTTAACTGGGTATACAACAACACTAATTGGTATTTAATTATTGGTTGCAGGTCTTGCAAGACATCAAGGTAAATATGGTCTGTTCTCGCCTTTCTGCTATTTCTCTTCAGCACTTCTCTTGCGTTTTTGCACATTTTCCAATTTATTTCGTTCTTTTGAGTTTGTTCTTAAAGTTTTTCAATCGAAACAATGGCTCCGTTATTGTTTTGTTTTTCTTGTCTTTGCTTTACTGTAAGTGTGGTAGTTTGGTGTTTACGGTAAGTACGTAGTATATGGTACAAAAATAAGTAACACTGAAAGTTTTTGGAATGATCAACTTTTTTTAATTGAACGCTCTGTAAAGTAAAGAATTACATCGCACTTTTTTAATAAAACTGCTGATGATGGAAATGGGCAATGTTAAACTTATATGCCTTCAATTTAATCATATTCGTAGACTATAAACTCACTATCAGTAATGCCTAAGAGAACTCACTGCTGAAAAAACAACGAAAAATGTTAATCTTTTTTTAATATTCATAAAGCTTTCAGTTCATGCCCCCGATGTGCACTTAATCTGCTTTTAGCAATGTTTTTTTTTCTACACTGTTTAATTAGGAACTTAATTTGCTGTATAGTTTTATGTCTTATACATAACGTTCACGTGTCTCGAAATGGTTTTTTTCGATTTCAAATTTAAATGTAGTTGCCACAGTCCTATGAAATATGTATTTGTAAAGATTTTCGCTAAGAACTCATGTATTCGTAAAGTATATAGAAGCTATATTCTTACGTCCGCGAAGGTTCGATCCGTAGGGCGGGGGCGCGGTCGATGAGGCAACGACCCCGCCCAAACCACCCCCACTTATTTATTTATTAAATTCCCTATTGTTTCCTATTAATTATTTGTCTGGAAACTTTAATAGCGCTATAAAGGAAGGTTTCGAGATTAAATTTGGCCTTTTTCGCTGTTTACTAAAATATTGCTTATTCGCGTTTCCAACAATAAGCAGAGGAGGTATTTTGATACATTTTAAAACGTGTGAAAATTAGTAGTTTTAAGTTTGTTAAATAACGATTTTTAATATTGCTATATTAGACATGATGTCACGTAATTTGCAACTTTGCCGCTCGTATATATTTGAGAACGAAATGTCCAAGTTATTTAGATTTAATTAATTTGGATAACTTATAAATATTAGATGTCATATACCAAAGAAACTTTTTAAGGGCCGTCATATTTCCCTTAGGTAATATTACTCGTTGTGTAGGAAATAGGAGTCAATTTCATTAATTTGGAATATAAATAATATATTAACAAAAGCAACTTTTCTTTGATTTTATGTTAATTCTGCTATCTTTACTTTCATTTGAATAAGGAAATGTTTATTGCTAAAATAACAATTCACATACACACACACATAAATCATTAAAAACTTAAATATTAAATTTAAAAAAAACATAATAAAAAAGGTAGCCATAAAATCAATCAACTCTTATTTTAACAGCGGTCTTTTAGGATTCCATTAATACGGATTGTATGTAGGTTAGGTACCTAAGGTAAAAGTACGTATCCAATGTACTTAATAATGAATTCACACTGTTTGCACTTTCTTACTATACTCGTATGAAGAGTATGTGTGAAAGGGAATATGAACATATTTTTAATCACACTTTTTCGATGCAAGTCGTAAGTGCGTCATCAGTACAACGTAAGGCTCTATTATTAGGATTATCATTTAGACATTTTTGTGAACAAAATGCTTATAATGACATACCTAACTAAGCAGCATAACTAACCGTTTCATCACTCACATTTTCATCGAATCCCTACTTTTTTGGGTTACGTACCCAAAGGGTAAAACGCGACCCTCTAACTAAAACTCCGCTGTCTGTCCGTCTGTAACCACACCAAGCTGTATTTCGTGAACCGTGATAGTTATTTCACAGATGTTGTAAACAAAAAAAATACTAAAAAGTAGAATAAAATAGATATTTATTTAAGGGAACTCCCATACAACTAACGTGATTTTTTATGATAATTTAATAATGGTACAGAACCTTTCGTGTGCGAGTTTGACTCGCACTTGACCCGTTTTAGCTATGCTTTAGACTATTCTCAAATAGTTTCCTGACTGCGTTGTGCTGTGCCAATCACGCTTCTTATTTACCACACTTAGTACACAATTTGCTATTAAATCTCTTCCGCTTGATCGTGTATGACCTGAAACATCCAGAAATCTACTAAAAGGCTGCCACTGAATTTTAGTGCCTACTTCAGTCGCTCTCCCCCTGATTGGATTGGATTGAACCGGGCAGTTTAGCGAAGGAGAAGAGGCGATTAAGGATGCTTTTCAGATAAAAATACATTGCTACTTTTATTTTTTGGTAATTTTCCTTTTCGCTTCCTTTGGTTAAGCTTACCTAGTTCACACCTAAGAAAAGCTTTGGTGAGGAGTAAATATTATTTTTTGTTTATAGTTATGTAGGTATATTTGTAATTTTATTATTTTATAATAACTTTCCGGTAAATTATAGGAAATATAATGTAATATAACATCATAAAATATTTATAAACCTAATCAATCAATCATCAATCGCTTCAGAACTAATATTCAATAATAAACAATGTGACTACAAAATATGATCCGTTATTCAACCACAAATAGCTTAAGTAATAAACCTAATATCGGAAATCAAACTTCAACATAGCAACCTATGAATTATGCTCCAAAATCCATAATTCAAGGATATAGAGTTCAATTTAACGATAGTTTAAAGTTGTTCCCTCCTTTTCAAGCGTATTCTTCCTCGCTCACACAACAATCGCCAACGGAGATTCTATTTACAAAACATTCGAGGCGACGTTGCCACATTGCGCGGGAGTGCATGACGTCACACATGCTGTCCCTCTTTACACCTCTCTGTCTCGACAGAGGTCGTTTTCCAGACTTCGTTTCTAAGGACGACATACGAAGTTGTATTTCAAATGTAAATTAGTTCAAGTTCGGAATCGGTCTGCGTAAAATTTTATTACAAGTTTTGTAACTTCGACCTAGAAATTTACAGAAATGCCAAAAAAGTTCCTAGGTATCATTATAGATAAGAGAAAAGAGAATATCAATAAAATTTGCTACGAACTCTTACCTATTAATATTTTGTTCCTCCATTGCTGTTGTCCACTAATCGGTCAGCAATTTTTCTCATTTACTTAGTCTGAACTTTTTCTACTTTTCCTCAAGTACAATCATTTTCTAAATTCTCAAGTGACCTAGCGTTTCCACATCCTATATAGCTATAGTATTTTTCACAAAACTAAGTTCATATTTTGGTCAGTTTCTTTGTGAGTCACAGCCAGGTCGTCTGTCATAATCATAATTAATCTAAATGACGTCACAATGTTTGGACTCCACTGCGGATGTTTAAGAAATATCCCGGCGAATTATTAGCAACTGTTGCTGCAGTGGTTCTTATTTAATAAACATTTAGTTCTATTGTCATTGTATAACATAACATAACAATATACGGTAGGAAAGTAGTCCAGAATAGTCTAGGCTAGTTGTGTCTACGGGAGACATTTCTTTATAGCAAGGTATTTGTGACACTTGTGACTGTTTACATTACTCATAGTCATACTCATTGCCTGTAGTGCCTTAGGTCAGGAGACATACACCTACACCAATTCAAAATATGTGATATTTCTTGAGCTTACGTGTACTTTACATTACAGCTAAAGTGGACATTACTAAGTACTAGCTACAAGCATTCACCAATAGGTAATAGATACCAGTATTAGTTACATAGCTTCAAAGTAGCTATCAAAACAACATACGTATTCTCCGTCCATCTGACCACATAAGTTTATAGCGCTGGTATAGTTGCGGAAGCAATCAATTCAAATAGATCAAACTAGGAAGCAAATGTCCCGAGTAATTCGTCTACAATGGCTGGCCTTCGCCTCACTCGATCACTGCCATGGCATCTTGGAGACTCTATGGTCAACTTTTGACACTTGACAATCTAGCCAGCACTATTTTCCACACAATCGGCAGGGTTTCGAATTAGTATTGACGTATGTTTTCGGATAGTTAGGTTAGGAGGATGGTCTGACAAGTAGTACTTATAAAGTTAAAGTAAGAATGTACGGGAATCGTAATTTTAGATTCATCTCTGATACTTATATATCGAAACGTTCCTTTAGTTTTCTAGGCGAATATTAGTATGAGACTACCAAAGACCAAAAGTCTTTCGAATACATATCAATCCATTAGTCTTGAAAAAAAAGCATAATATATTTGGCTCTTGTCATTATAAAAAACAAAATTGAACAATAAATTGTCCGCTCGCTATTCGAAGCTGGTCGTTTTCTGTCACAGTAAATAGTGACTCTTACCCTTGAGTTATGGATCGAATTGCAACGCGGGATTCTCTGTTTGTCAGTTAAATTGACAGCAATTTATCTTGTATTCAAGATATTTTTTCTATTAGGGTTACAGAAGGTAACGTTCAATGTAATGGCAGTCATTAGGAGTTGCGGGTTAAATCAGCTCTAGACTGTTACGGGCTTTTAAAATGACATTATGTATTAATGATGACATTTACTGCTTTGTGGCCGATGTGGAAGTCGTTGACTCTTTTATAGTTTTCGACGTCATTTTTATTTAAGTCCACACTGTAAAATAATTAATCATTGACAATGTTTACGTTCCAAATTGAAGTAAATAAAATTATCGCGGCAGTGTGACTTTATTATCGCTTTGCTCGCACCTCCCACCGCGTCCAAGAATAGCCTGCGATCCACGCAACGCACGTGCGTTAAAGGTAAAAAACGTAGTTTACCTCCTAACCCAACAGAACAAAAACAACTGCACTAATAAGGAATTTATGGAAAAAAAAAATTATATCACTGTCTCATGACTTCTTATGAAAAGTAATAAGTGAGACAGAAGACATTACATTCAAAATCCGAGATTCTATAAGCATTAAGACTTACTTACGATGCTCAATAAAGAATCTGAATTTATGAGGCAGTACCTACAATGTCCACAAATAAAATGTTACTAACCAAAATGCTGCTGAAAATTCAGAACAACAACTTTTATGCAAATTGTTGCACAAAAATGATAAATATTTGCGAAATAAAATCACTTTTAGCAGTTTTCGAATACGAGGCAGCTGAACAATATTTTTGCAATTATTATTCGGCCTTTGGGCACTTCCCTTAAAATATAGCCTATATTTTAGTTTTCACAGGCGAGATCTATTTTATTGCCGATCTCTGAGACAAATTGGAATTTTGTTATTTTTGAAGGAAAATCATTTATCATTTCAAGGCGGTACGTTTGGCGTTGATGCAAACGATCTTTGGACCGCGTAGCTAAAGCTCAACCAGAAAAATAAAACACCTACTGAACGCTGAATTATCTACCTGGGGCCTATTTCTCGTAACTATTAGTTTACAAGTATATTAGTTATTAGTTGCTAGTGAAAATTTTACAAGTCCTAATATTTTCTGTTTCTCGATAATAATTATTAGACTGGTAACTAATATTGGTACACTAATAAAAAATATTAGTCCAGCTTGGCTAATTGGGGTATTACCCATGCTTTATTACATATTAAAAAAAAATTAAACATTGGCGGTAAAAAGCAAATTGTTTGTTAAGTTAAAATAAAATATTTAAATTTATTAAAAATGGAAATTAGCGCGGAAATGCCGCTAGTTTGTTAGGCACCTTTGCACCGGGAATGTTACGGGGTGGGTTATTTGATTGATTGGTGCTTATTCGTTTAGCTTTAAGGTTCTTTAGTTAAGTTTAGATTAGTATTATAGTATTTTGTCATGTTGTTTATTATAATTGAATGAATTAAATTATTGAATACAATGGAAAAAAAAATTAAAATGGATATGAAGTTGATGGTTTTGAGGAATATATCTATTGGAAGCCAGAGATATTTTATTTGGACGGTTTTCGGACACGTTAACCTAAATAGATAAACGTAAAAAGGGGGGGAATTAACAATTTTAATTATTTCTCATCCGAATCTACCCAAATTTTATAATTTTCTTTAGTTAACTGCGATAAGTAACACGCTAATAGCTTAGACTAATATTTTTTACCAAGCTTCGGCGACTAATAGCTTTATGAGTGTATTTTACAAGTGTAGTTATTTTTCTTTGTATTCGAGAAACCAAAACCAAAGTAGGTCTAATAATATTAGCTAATATTTATTAGTTGGTAACTAATAACTAATATTTTATTAGAGTGGCTTCGAGAAACGTAAATTTGTAAACTTGTAAAAAATATTAGCCCATGGACGAATATTACTAGTCTAATAAGGTACGAGAAATAGGCCCCGGTCTATATCAATTACAGTAGAGGCATCGTAAGAAGTCGTTTTTGACGTTTGTTTGCACATGAAGTTCTGTAAAAATTTGACAGTTGGTATAATGGAGCAAATGTCAAACTTCATTGTTGCCTGAACGGAATAGTGATGTTACTGCTGTTGCTGCCATTTACCGATACGTCAATCGAAATAAATAAGTAAACTTTTTTTTATGGAGGTACGAATAATTGCTATAATAGTAGGTACGCACATATTTTCTAAAAGTTTGTCATGGTTTCGACAGGTCCTCGCGAGCCCGTGTGCCCGGTGGACGCGGCTTTACAGACTGTGTGGAACTTGACAACCAGATAAATGTCATAATTGTTATTCAATTCAATGTATTTATTCACATAAGCTAGTATTAACACCAAATCACTTACTAGTTACATCATAAAAATAAATAAAAAATTAAAATTATGTTAAAATAATAGTAAGCACATAATAATTACAAATTCAATTATAAAATAACGTATAATTTTATTTTTCGTAGAATAATAATTTATATACCACTACGTTATTTATCACCTAGATGTGCTCTGATTTTAATAAATGGTTTTAGTGAGTTTATATACTGTATTTACGGCATTTCTCTATTTGGCATATCTACATTGCACTCTGAGCTAGCAGCACGTAAGTTTGCCAACGTGGGTTGGGAGTGGTTTGCTATGAATTTTGCTTATAGAGGTCACGTCCTATCCGTCCTATAAAACATCTTACCTAAATGCGACTTTACGTCATTATGACGTCACCGGCTCCAAAGTTTCGCTGCCTGCTAATGATTCTAAGTAAGATTACCAAACACTTTTTTAATTCGGATTACCTAACACTTTTTTAATTAAACTTTTTCAATGGCAAGTACCAGATCTAACGCCCTTTCGCACTTGACTGAAAATTTTACGACGGTAAAATCGAGCGTTTCACAACACTATTGTGAGCTGTCAAAAACGACTTCTTACGATGCCGCTACTTTAGTTACAAATTACGTAGGTACAAATTACGTTAGCAACTGGGTCCTAGGGGTCATTGACATTGTACACATTGTATTAAAAAAAATATCGAGCGCTCCTCCCCGTTATGTAGAGCTAAAAATTCTGTCTTAAAAAAATGCCTAAAAAAAACACAAAATAGGTCAAAAAATTTATACATTATAAGATACGTTGCTAAGAAAAGTTGAAAGTTAATGGAGCTTACCAAGTTTTAGACAAAATTGAACAAAAATTATAGAAAACGTGTAAATTGCTTCCTGTTAATGTGTAATTTTCCGCAATATTGAATTTTTTTTCCTAGTCGAGCTTTACTTAGTCATGCAAAAAAAACTTGATAGAGCCCGTTAGTTACGATAATTATAATTATAGTATCTACATATAGTAAATAATAATTATATTTAAACAGTGCGTGTTATTCAGCCAGTAAATCTTCGAGCATAGATAATAAAACTTGTAAACCATAGTCCACATTAACCTCCTTGGTTTTATCGCGGCCTATTTCTACGTGATTAATTGTGGCTCGGCCCGATAGCAACATAATCTAATGAGGCCCCGCCCGCTTTCTTTACCTGGTTAAATTATTTCCAACTTAGAATGCATAATTAAAATAAAAAATAAATAAAATAAATATCTTGGGACATCTTACACAAATCGACCTTGGCCCACGGAAAGCTCAATTAAGGCTTGTGATGTAGGTACCAAGCGACGATATATATAATAGATATATAGACAGCCATGACCAAGGAACAACGCCGGGATTCGAACCCGGAACCTCCAGCTTCGTAGGCAGGGTCACTACCAACTAGGCTACGGAGATACAATAGTTATTTGTTATACAAGGGTGCAAAGTTGTATTTTACCCGCGAGTATGAAATTGAAACACGAGCAAGCGAAAGGATTCTATAGTTGAACCACGAGCGAAGCGAGTGGTTCTAAAATAGAATCCTGAGCGCAGCGAGTGTTTTAACATACGAGAAGTAAAATACATTTGCACCCATGTGTAACACAAAACTTTTCCCCTCACTATAGCGCCGAAACTCAAAAAAGGTAATTATTTGTTCACATTACAATCATCATCGGGTTAGTGATAATAATTTTCCAAATGCTACATGTATTTAATGCAAGATTTTGTCGCAGTAAACTTAGCACGAAAAAGTAAACGCAGCACGATTTTAACACATTCCTGTAGTTACACACCAACGCCAATGCATTGTTAAATCATTCTCATTCATTATTTTTACAAAATTATAACAGAACACCCTGAAAGTAAATAAAGATTATAACCTATAATATTCTTTGACAATGTTGACGTTGACATTTTCTGCGTTTTGTGATTGCATCTAGTCATCTTATCATCATTCACTAAAACAATTGTTACTTATGGAATTTTAGGATTTATATGTTAAAATCATCATATTATATAAAGGTTTGTATTTTACACTAAATTCTCAAACAAATTATTTAATTATCATTAATATGGAACGATTTCCATGAGCATTTTACGTTTTGTTATTCCAAAACCAAGGTCATTACTTTGCCACACAAGTGAATAATATGCGTTTTTACACGTTCGTATTAAAGGATAAACGAGCACTTTACGAGCTAGTGAGGGGAAAATTATATTTTTCTATTCCTTACCTTTGCTAGTTACATAGCTACTATTGTAAAGACACGTAATTGCATCTGTCAAAAGGCTATAGTCTATTTCTCAAAAACGCGCGCTCAGCCGTATCATTATGTTGATAAGAGTTGTTTGGAAAGTAAAGGCACGTGAGATGTATGGGCTTGCATTACCTACTGCCAGACGCCGTCACGTTCCGAACAGACTCAAAAACGCACTGTTGTGCCACTGACTGCCGCCACATCACACCTATGATGGATGCCATATTGAATTTTACACTGCTACCAATATTAGTACGAGACATGAACTAAAATATTAGGGAATAAAAATAATGTTTGTTTTTTAATGATATATTTTTGTACCAATGACTATACTCTATCTAACTATCGCTGTCAATTGGCGGCAAATAATATAGGCGCAAAGAGTTGTTCTCCATAGAAAATTTAATTATGCCGCCTTGTTTCCTGACATCGATGGTAGAGTATAATTTCGTATTATACAAAAGTATTTTTATCACAGTGTCGCATTTTATAAAGTTACATTTTACAATCTCGCAGTTTGTCTCTAACGCACTAACATATTGGCTAGAAAGAGAGGCAAACAGCAAAATTGCAACTTTATAAAACGCGACCCAGTAGGCTTAGCACATGATTGGTGCGACAGTATGTCGCCGCGAGATAGATCTCCCGTCCTTTGCTAGCTATATTAACAAAAGAGGGACGGATAGTCTATCTCGCGGCGAGATACTGTCGCGCCAATCCTGTGCTAAGCATACTGTTGTCACACGTTAAGGCTAATTTACACTTAGGTATATTCACAAAATTAATAATGAATTGATTTAGAAGCCAATTAAATAATTTCAAATTCACGAACAAATGAATTTCACAAATAGCTGTTGTTATTGTTGGTGGCTCATAAATAATGTGGAATGTTAGCTCCTGTCAGAATTATTACCGTTAAATGTTTTAATAGCAGTTCTCTGGTTTGTTTGGAAAACGAAATTAACGCTTTATGAAAAATTTAATTCGGTTTTAGCTTTATTGTTGTTTTTTGCCTGAAATTATGTATCCCCATCTGTGTTACACTAGGTACATGTCTGATTTGATTTTTTAGTGTTCCTTTCAGTCTGTTTTGATCTTGTATGTATTAAATATATTCACAAAAATAGACTAAGAAATTTAAAAAAAACTGTTTTAACTTTTTTTGGTCTAGTTATAATTTTACCATTGTCATTCCTTCTCACTCGTATAATAGATTATTATGAGCGCAAATTTTCAGGTATATTTAACCTTTTATTTTGGTTAGAATAAACTTTTTTATTGTATATTTATTATCAAAACTACAATTTATGTACATAGATAAAATCGAACTAAATTATAAATATTAGATGATGACATATACCAAAGAAAAACGACCATGATCACCTAACGTCCGAGGTGGGGATCGAACCCACGTGCTCAGCTTTCGCGGCTGATACATGCACCCCTCCGCCACTCGGTCTTCTAAATCTAACTAATCTACTTAACCTAACCTATATCTAAGATTGGCCCTTGTGGCATTGTACCGAGAATTAAACTAATGTGCTTAATTATTCGTAAGCAAAACAATAGCTAATGTCAAACATATCAAAGTTTACCGCAACCGAAACCGTATACATTTTACGTTCGAGTTCCACAAATTTCGTTAATTTACGATTTGACGTTGAGCCAGAAAGATCAAAGATACCGTGGCCTTGGCCCGGCTGGTCCACAAGCCGAATGTCCTATTACGTGTACATAGATATTTGGTACATATCGCTATGCATTGTAGTAGTAGTAATAGTAGTAAGCACTTTATTGTACATAGAGTAAGATGATAATAGAAAATGATTATTAAAAACTATTGTTTGTCATGGTCACGTTATGGACGGATTTTTATTTTGTTGTAGTTTTTTGGATTTGGATTTTTTTGTACTTTTTCTACTCAGAATCGCGAGCTTCGAAAGAGCTCGTGAATCTGAGTAGAAAAAATATAAAAAAGTCCAATTTTGAAAAATTAAAAAAAATCGACAACAATATTACAATCCGCCCTTATCCCACAAATTAATTAGGTAGGTATAGGTCTGTACACTTTAACCCTTTCAGCATTTAAGCAAACGTAAAACACCTATCCTGTAAGAGAGTACATTTGGATGTGTTCAGTGTGCACATGGGACCATTTTTGATAGAGGAACCTATTTTTTAAAATATTTCACCGTCTTTAAACACTCACCCAGAATGAGCCTTATAAAGGTGCGTTTAAACTAAAAGAGCATTCGCTGTTCTAACCTCCCACACTACGAAATTCGATCGGTACACAAAACGTTGATTTCGTAGAACGGGCGCTAGAACAGCGAATGCTCTTTTGGTTTAAACGCACCTTAAGATTGAGCTTGAGAGAGATGAATGAGCCTTTGATGTTGCCTGAAATTGGCGCTGGATTTCTGTAGGGTTTTTTAGGCAATCACTAATACGAGGAGAAGATTGTGGAGTAGCATCTTAGAAAAACCAAACCCGAACACTGCTTAGCAATTTCCTCGCCACTTGCTATGAAACCGAGTAATGTTCAAGAATCTCCTACGAGTATTTCTACACCCGATGACGCGAGTGCGTACACTACGTCATACTTACGTGACTTCTTATCGCCGTCAATTTTATGTTACACGCATGGTTTCGAACGGTAATTCAATTCTCTAAAGAATGGACATGTGGTCTACTTTTGCTTCAACTCAAACACCTAACATGTTTTTTTTTTTATATCGGCACCTAAAATTAGTATGCTGTTATTGTACTGCTTTTTAATGATAGGCAGTTATTTGTAATATTGTCTTACAGCAAGAGTTGTATAGTTTAGTCCTAAACTCAAAACGGATATAGCTTCGTCAAATGTTGCACAATGCTTTTTTAAATCAAAGACGTATTTTGTAAGTTGCTACACAATTTTGTAGTCACATTATTTTTACGTAGCATGCCATGCATGTAACTCATTACGACTTGTGCCTCATAATAATTAATAGCAGTTTGAAAATCGTAGGAAATTTTCTAAGAAAGTTTAGATCTAGTGTCCAAGTTGCGAGAATATCCCTCCGAGAGCATTAACATTTTTAAGACTTTTCCCTCCTTACCACAAAAATCGGCTATCTCCCTCTATGCAGCTTAGGAAATGAAGGTTTTAATTTCAAATGAAGTTTTCCTAGCTTTTCATAACTAAACAATGTATTTGCTAAAACAAAAGCACCTATAATAACTAGTAATTTCCTGTCGGCGCGGCGTAAATTAGAAGTTTTGGAGTAATTTGTAGCGCCTGTTTGTGCGAACAAAGCCGTCGGACGCGGGCCGCCTTTGTGGGCGAATTACTGCGCGCGATTGTGACTTATTGTCCGGACCTGGGAACGGGGCAACTTTGACGTGACCTGAAATTTTATTTATTTAGTTAATCTGTGATTGTAAGAATATACATACAAAAGGGGTTTACCAACTCGACTTTCGGGAAATGTAGATTAGGTTTTACACCTATTTTAGTACTCTGCTGGCCATAGGCCTATCCTTAATCTAGGGCATACGCGTAAATGCCCATAATCACCAAGCCGAGCAAGCGGATTGGCGATCGCAGCAGTGTGCCTATAATGTCGCTGCTGCCCATCATCAACCTTAAATAGATGAATGGTCAGGGGCACTTTTTACACGCATAAAAAAAAATTTACCTTTTAAATGCTTACCTACTTATTAGTTACACGAACGTCACGAAACTAACACTTTTATGGTACCTACCTAAGATACTTTTTGGAACACCAAATGCAATGAAAATCATCAGTTTCTCTTTCAATTTTTTTTTTCGTGTAATGCATGAAATACGATATCTGATATTATAATAAAATATTTAATAACTCGGTGCAACATCTGGCCCCTCAGAAATTTAATCAAGCGGGTAATCTTTAGAAACCCATATCTTTTTTTGGCTAATAACAATTGTATTATATAAATAAGTTACGTAACTTTATATTTGGGATTTACTAAAGCCTACTTAAATGCAGTCAAGCGCACTAGATCTATTATTATATTAAGCTCTTAAAAAGGTTTTTTTTTTTCGATTATTGCCTTGTTCACCAGAGCATCCAGTTTCTTAAGAACATAATAAATGGGTGATGCTCATTGACATGTATATAATATTTGTAATGTAAGTAATATAGCAAAGAACGGCACGATGAAAAGTTACTTAGACAAAGCAACAAAGAATCTGAGCTTTATGAAAGCAACTATGTACCTAAATATTTTGCATGTTAGGCCAAAACGAAAATAGAATGTAGAGACTCTAAAGTACTTAGTTACCTACTAAACACACTAGTGACCGCATCACACTTATCATAGCTTACTTACTTTTCCATTATCATTTATTATTTTCTACTTATCACTAGTGCTAATAGTATTAAAGTAGCATTAATTAATGAAATAGAATTTAGTCCATACGCATCCGACCGAGGATAATGAGCTCACGGTGCTTGAGCACCGCACACTTCCTTTGCCATGCTCTCTATCAAATGATATATTCATTTACGTTTATTCCAATTCATCTCAATAATTAACCGAAGCAGATACGAGAGCAACTTGCAGTAAAAAGTAAACATTTCTTTTCAATCAATTTAAGAAACTAACCCCCTTATTCATAAACGTATGCTAACTTGACAAGCCAAGCCGCGAATAATCGTTTGTCCCTTTTGCTCTTATAGACACATTGTTAAGACCGTAAGGGACAGCAGACGTGTATGAGTAAGGGGGTTATTCGATAAGTTATCTCACCATTTCTCAATAAGTTTTTACATTTCGATCACGTCTTCGATATTAATAAAAATTGGTTGACTGGTAGAGCCAATGACGCTGAGCAACATCCACCACATTTCCTAAAATGACCCAAAATGCTTGTATGAAACATTCCTTTTTTTGTTACAAAAATTGTATAAGAATCTGGTAACAAAAATGGAAACTCCCATACAAACTTTCTGGGACATTTTGGGAAATATAGTGGATCTTGCTGAACATCATTGACTTGACCAGCCTACCAATTTGTATCAAATCGAAAACTTCATACAAATGTACAAAATTTTTGAAAATTTCTCATCTACGGATAGATATACGAGGGAATTTTATAACAACTTCCTATTATTTAATGAAACTGCTCAGTGTAGCCAGTAATTTTAATCCCGTTAAAATAATTCCATTTTCAATTTCAAATTAGGATGAAGTTCCAGGTTACTGGCCGGTCAAAACGCTCCAATCAGGACGCTCGATTCATAAAAGGAAGAGACCATTGAGATAGATGAGCCGTGTTACCGTTAATACAAAATGGCTCGATATTGCCCGTCTGTATCGTGTTTCTATACCATAAAATACACATTACTGTAAAATGTAATACCGTAATGCTTTTTAATCGCGGGATGTATTAGTTGCTAGTTGATTACAGTAATAACGTTATTATATCCAAGCTGTATTACCCTCACTGCTACATCTGATTGGGAGAATAATGTGATTGTTGCATTACTTGTTGCACGTTTGAAATTATTTCGTCATCACTAAAAACTATAAAACTTATTTTTAGAAATCCTTATAATTGTAGGATTAACCTTCGAAACCTTTTAAATTAAAAACAAGATATTGAAATAGGTACATCTAAATAGTCTTGAGTTTCAAATTTATTACAGAAGATTGAAGGACCAAGAAGGGATCCCCTTATTCATAAACGTTCATCAAACCGCCATCAGCTAAATATCCTATCGTTCTTATTATCTGTCAATTTCAGGGGACAAATAAGATATATACGCCTAGTAACTGTTTATGGATGTGGCAGTTGGGTTAGTGTGCTCCATCCTCAAAAAAACTCTCATTGCCAACAGAGCTACCGAGGCCGGAAGCCTCTAGGCGGCACCGCAGGCGTCCCCGGTCCCGGCGTAGTCGTGCCCGGAGTGCCAGGCCTGAGTCCCGGCGTGCCTGCCGCCGCGTCGCCGAGTCCCGCGCCGCAGGCGCCGGCTGCCCCAAGCCCTGCCCCCGCCACCACGCCCGGCATGAAGCAGGAACACCCTAGTCAACCAATGGTGAGTGAGAATGCGAGTATGAACGGTTGGCGCGGTAGAATTCTAACAGGATCTCATGCCAGCGCCTCTCACACCAACAAAGGCGACGGATTCATCAGCCTCTATCATAGTTGAAGAAAATTAGCTTTTTGAACGGCATAATTAATATAGAACTTTTATTGATTGCGATGTGTAGGTTATAGATTGAAGTTTATTTTCAACAACCCTCCCCCTCCCTCCCTACCCCGCTTCACCCCCTCGCGCTCTCTGAAAGGTCTTGAAATGCAGTTTTTGACTAATACTAAGAAAACTATTTGAGATACAGAAAAAAAGTGAAGGAATGAAATAATCCTCAATAAATTCTCTACGGATTATTGATACACAATAAAACGATATCTCTTATATTTTTTGTGCAATTCATCATCAAAACTGATTACTTATTTATTACTTATTTATAGTATGTCGGACTTTTTTATAAAAATATTTATATTATTGCAAAAATACGTCGTTAATATTTATTGCAAGGGAAAGAATAGAGTTTTATCTTTCAAACAAGGTAAAACTAGTAAATTTGACATAGCTATGATGATTTGATTTTTTTTATGATTATAATTATATAATACGTACTAGGTACTAATTCTCGTACGTAGCAATTTATTGCGCAAGTACGTATGCTTTACTTAAATTAATGTAATGAAAGTACATCATGCGTATTTATATTAATCAAATTACAGATAACCCTTTCGTATTTTTAGTCACTCCGCGCGACATGTTTCGGGGAACATAGGTATTCATTACCTATCAAAAGAGATTTCACTCTTTCTTCTATGTGATGTTTTTTAATAATCGTTTATTATAAGCTGCTATTTCTGAAAAATGTTGTTAAATAAAACAAAAAAATAATTAAAACTAATTTGGTTTATCTTCTTTTAAACATCTACTGTCTAATACATTAGGTCGTCCGACTCCAGATCGACTTTATTCACACAACTCTGGCCTCTACAATTTGTACACATCGTAGTGCATCTCAAGCCGGCTTTTACGCAGGTACATCGCTTTCCACAGCCTTTTTTACAGTTGCACGTTATTAATTTTAAAATAAAGGCTGGTGCTGGCGACTCACTATTTAAAATAGGACATAAGCAGTAAGATTTTTTTTCCAGCCCCATTCTTCGGGGGGTAAAACGTTGTTCTTCCAACTTTGCACCTGGTGATATGAGCGCCGAGAATGATGGGAAGCAGCAGCTGATGTTGGTGGCAATTTTGATAAAAGAACTGCATTTTTAGCCTGTCCCACTAATTTGTTGAAACAAGCAAATCTATGATGGTTTAAATGCGTTTCTTCCGGTCTGGCTTTATATAGCGCAAGGATAAAGCGCTCGCCAGCGTTTTCGATATCTTTATGAGTTGAATTGGCATTGTTGTATATGCCTGGAATACAGTGAAGATCAGGTGTTTTATTAAATAGTTGTATTATTTGCATTTTCCCTTTACCATAAAAAGCTGAGGTATTGTCACATCCGGTCATTGCGTGCAGAAAAACAACACATTGGTATCAACTTTACAAAACAGTGTTTATTTTATTATGTCTCTATCGCACTTACATATTCGAGAGAGATGGAGTAGACGATGATGATAATGTGTGGTAGGCTCTCAGATAACCTAAACACCGCTGTTCACTCCAAAAATCGTTTATTTGGATCTCTGTCGCACTTTGAATACCGATGTTTGCGATTGTTGCGTTGCATATATCTGATGACAGTGAATTTTCAATATGACATAACAACGTTAAATTAAGGAATTTTAAAACAAATGATACCTTGTTTTAAAGAAAATATTATATTCTTTAAGCTGGTTTTCCCTATGTTGACGATAAAAGCAGCATTGCCTGAAAATACTGAACTCAAAGAAAAAACCATTAAATATTTAAAAATCTTTTTTTTTACGGTAAATTGTGAAAATACTATAAGTAATACCATCTTAATGTGTATACAAAATCAATAGTACATTAATTAAGGATTATTTCATACCTTTACACTTTTTCTGTAACTGGAATAGTTTTCAAAAAATTTGACAAAAACCGCGTTTTAAGGCGTTTCCGGGGGTGCGGAGGGGCGAAGCGGGAGGGGGAGAGGGGGGGAGGGTTCATGAAAATAAACTTCAATCTAGAGCCTACACATCCCCGTCATTAAAAGTTCTATATTAATTATGCCGAATTTTTCATACATTCCAATCTAGAATGATTCAACTATCAGTCCACTGCTAGACGTAGGCCTCTCCTATTAACTATGCGTGTAGACGCATTAGGAGGTAAATGCCCATTATCGCCACGGTAAGCGGATTGACGATCGCAGTAGTGTTTCCTCTGTAATGACGCTGCTGCCCATCATCAATCTTCTATCAAAGAATGGTCAGTGACACTTCAATCCCTCACGACACCCGCGGGAAGAGTTGGGGTGGTGACAAATGTATTCTTACTTACCACGACAACCGGTCCACACGGCGGAACGGTTGTGGTGGTAGAATTCTAACACGATTTCATGCCAGCGCCTATCTTACCCTAAAGCGGGCGACGGATTTTAGTGTACGAGTAGTCGAGTAGTTGTTACATAAGGAGTGAGTCGCATATACTACCCCAACCACATGGGTTTCCCTGGTCCAGGAGCGAGATGCGTAACAACTCAGACAGAATAGAGCCTAGCACACACACACATACTTGGCTCAAACCAGTAATATCGTTATGGTCAATCCATGTCGAGTGAGAAGAAAATTAGTCTCAGGGTTATTAATTACCTCAAAGTATATTAAACCAATTGCGAAATGATTGTCGATCTCTAGGTCTCGATAATTTTCACATATCGTCGTAGCTACCGTTCAGAGAATGCACTTGAAAGTGTTTCAATACATGTAATACATAATAGAAATGTGTGCGAGATAACCCAAGTAGGTAGGTAATTAAAGATTCTAAGAATACAACGATTACATGCTTCTGGAACAAATATACAATTTTAAACCGCCATTGGTCGCCATAACTTAGGGCTATATTCAGTCGCATTTTAAGTTTTTACTTCAAGCCATGTCACACCTAAATAAAATAAGAAACGTATTAAACTAATGACATCCAACGAGTTAAAGAACCAGTTAAAACAACATGCTAATAGCCTATTATTACGTTACATTTATGTTAATACGTCCAATTATGCTAATGCCACCGCAATTATTCCTCATTTGTAATTTACCACTAATTATAACTTGGATGTCGTCTTTAATTTAATCAGTTATTGTTTTGTTTTCGGCTTTGAAATTTTCCGACTCTATTACTGTTAAGACGTCCATAATACTAATATAGGTACTATAATACCTATAATATCTTCATCATAAAAATTTACATAATTATGTAGTGTATAATCTTTTTCCTTCGTATTTTCACGGAAACGTCCGAATTTATCTTTCCGTCACAATTAGATTCAGTGCAATGGATATTGAAGCTCATTGTGTCCCAGCTCATCGTACCGCGGCGACGACTCGCCAAGTCACGACACTCACTCAGCATCATGGGACCACTCATCTATAACTCATTACCAGCCTGCATAACAGACTCTAAAACAGACCAAATATTTAAATCTAAATTAAAACAACTACTTATTGAAAGGGCATATTATTGCATAAATGACTTTACAAATATATTACGGTAAAGATCACTGACCCAGCGCTGTTTTCTTTATATTGTATAAACATAATATTTAATACCTATTGTATACATTTTAAACCTAAGTACCGACTATTATTGTAAAATGACATCTATTAATTGTAATTACATACCTACCCACCTATATAAAAATTGACATGTAAGAATTTTACTTTTACCAAATAAATTCTGTATTCTGTATTCTGTATTCTATGGTTTCCTAAACCGTAAAAACGCGAAGGCAAAGGATATTGCACTACATCTGTACGTAGGTACATCTCTGCAAAAACTGATACGGGCTGCGGAGAACAGGCACATAGCAGGTAAAATTGTCGCGTTGAAAATCGCATTCCAAGGTATCTATATCCTAAACAGCAAATTAATAGATCACACAGGCAGTTTCCCCAACAGATGAGTTATGTGAGCCGCTATCTCTTCCGCTTGATTTGCCATTTGTTTCATGGTTGTGCTAAATTAACTCGAGGAAGTGGGGCGATCTCGCGGGCTCACGCTACACTGCTCCCGTAAAACAATTATAAGCGGATATGAGAAAATTTATATAATTACCTCTGAGGTGAATGCGGTGAGGTTGTTTTAATGCGACACTGAAGTAACCCAAAATGTTGACCAAGTTGTTTTTTCAAAAAAATTAGATACACTACTAATACGTCAAAGTTTACAAAAATGAGAATGTTTTCATGGATAATTCTTGGTTTTGTTTCTTATACATATGTTCATAGTCCCCGGATAAATATACCTATTCGGCGATAAAATTATCACTATCCTTTGTCCAAAAAAATATACATTTCTCTACAACTACAAATTATAACGAAACCGTATATCTAATAGTCGTAGTGCATGCATGGGTTGGGCGCACATTTTCACTAAAATTTAAAATTGGCCCCGCGAGATGTGGCATAAGTTGGAAATTTTTAATTCGCGCGCTAAACTTCGTCAATTTGCAAGCATACGGGTCCTACGTTTAACTCCGAGTTAAAAGTTTAGCGCTTAAAGTACTTACACACAGTTGACACAGTATATTCCTATATTTACACATTTCCTCGGATGATTTTTTTATGAAGGAACTTTAATACTACGAGTCGATCGATATCGATTTGGTGTTGTCTTGCTCGGTGAGGCTACTAAAATAATTGGTAGCTGGAAAACTAGCTTCCGAACTAGCTAGCAAACGACCATGACGTTATTGATAAAAAAATATAAATGTACTTATATAGTTCTATTTATTTTGCACCTATAGGTATTTTTTATGATATTCTTCCCTGGCGTTATTAATATCGGATTGAGACGATTCCTTTACTCCTACATGCTAGACTATACAGTATTGAGAACGTTGTAATATTTAAATAGATGCAAAATCAGGACATGTAGTCTCTTCATTACGAACCATAAACAACCCATTGTTATCGCAACCTCGTTACAAACTTTACTTTTAATTGCGACCGCACATTTATAAATTAACGAACGCGTTCTTCGTTTCAAATATTCCCAACTTCGAACGAAGTTACGGGGATAACGTACTTACGCGTAATTTGTTCCGAACACGTCAAGCGTTAAGTAACTATTGCGAACTCCGTATTTGTTTTTGTATGCTTAAAAATAAGATTTACTTACACGACGTAAGGTTGAACTTGTGATAACTTATAATATGAATACGCGTTTTTTAAAATTATCTTGCTCGACATGAGTTCAAGTTTAGTATGTAATTTAATACGCTGCGAGTTTTATTGAAATTAATTTCTTACCTGCCTTTTACCACAAAACCCGCATGGAACTTCTTTTCAAGTTACGCTTTTATGTAAGACATGCTAGTCCGTATATTTTTATTATTACAATCGTATCTACGAAATAATAAGTAGGATTCACAGGTCCATTGTTATAAATAATAGAGATTACAATATTGTTCTTTTGTATAATTCAGTTAAACCATGAAACAACTTCTACGTAAAATTACAGCATGGCCTACACTGGACAGTGTCCTCTATAGCGGACAATTACGGCACATTAAATAAACAATACCCTTACGTATATTTAATAACATCATGCATTTGCATACATTAACATTACCTAAACTGGTAACCTCGGAGTATTCACACGTCGAACAATGTGCGAGGTCCTTGGCCAGCCTCGCTTTGCTGTAAGAGTACTCGGGGTAGGTCAAGAGCGAAGATTTCATTTTCACCTCTTGCTAGTTTCATGCGTTTTAGCCATTTTTAGTATCTTATCTTACTGTGCCTTACTTTAAGTTGCACCTTGAATAATATAATATTAGTTATTATACGAGTAGTGTGTTCAGTGAATGAATTTAGGTAGTATGTATATTACTTGTATATTGTATAAGTAGTGTAAATACTTAGGTTAGTATAAATACTTATAGTCTAGTTTTTAAATATCGAACAGGAATACGTTATGTTATGACTTTTATTTTTGTGATAGACGGGCAGATATCGAAATAGGTACATAATCCAATACATACAAAGGCTTACATTTTATTGTTTGAAACTAACAATAATGAATTTGAGTTTTTATGAAAAATGGATCGTTTCGTTTCAACATCCACTAAAGTAGGGCGGCTCAATGTTGCGGGACTCTCTGACGCGTTACGACATATTCTAAAAATAACTTGACAAAACGAATCATCACAGCACCAGACTCGTCTTAAAAGACACTATTTGATAGTGCATAATGTACTTGGACGGAGTAGTACGGTCAAGGATAAAGACATCGATGCGCGTAATGTGCGAAATATATGTATACACAAACTTATTATTATTACCTTTCTATTAGGGACTATAAGGTCGTATAAGTAGGTACCTTTATACCTAATGCACAATTTAAGTAGGTACTCGTACTCAATATTTTTTACATTTTGAATTTACCATCGCTACCTAGGTCCTCGCTTGGTATCTTTAAAACATTGTCATCCTTTTTGAAAGTAAGCGCCAAATTACAAAAAATCTTCTCCCTGGTAAACATAGAAGTACCATGGCGGCTATACAGATTTACGTGGAAGGGATTACAAAACAAACCGCGCATATTTGTTTAAGAATTCGCAATAGTCATTGAGGATTGTTTGTTCGCAGGCCCCGATGCCTTTCTACGCCGGCGATCCCAACAGGTTCCCCACGACCTGGCAAACCGACCCGTCACAAGGTAATTGCACTTTATTTCTACACTCTTTATACATTTATATAACTATTATCTGTATTTATTGTCTTACATTATGTAAAATTTTGTCCTTTAAAATGCTCGAAAGGAATTCTTATCTTTAACCTAAAAGCTTGAACTCTTCTTCTTCATGCCATTTGAAGTTCACCACTCTATTTAGGGTGGTAGCATCCGCAATACCGGTCCAACTGAAAGCCCGACTCATAACATAAATATTTCATCTCTTCAGGTTGGCAGAACCAGTTCATCCAACAGCTTCCAACACAAACCGGACAAACGACCCTCGACTACCAAGGCAACCACACAGCGTATGCCACGTCGCCACATTACCAAGCCAACACCACTTACACCGTCCAAAACGTCGCCACCACTTTCGACGTGACCAACAACACGTACTACCAAGCGGGCGTCCAGACCGTGCCAGCGCAGCGACCGCCGTCCAATCGGGCGTACACCCCGGTGCCTTCACCCAGAGCTCCACACTACCCAGAATACCAACAACAGTACGCGCAGCAGGCTGCCACTCCGGGAGTCACCGGTGGAAACGACTCCCGACCCGCCTCCGCCGCCTCATACCAAAGCGCCGTCCCTACTACCTCCGCGCCTGTCTACACAGTCGGCCAACAAACCTATGAGCGCACAGACTATCAGGAACACTCCGAGGAGTACAACGGCGAAAACGGAACAGGAGAATCAAGCAACGACACGGAAAGGCAAGAGAACACCCCGAATGGACAGCATTCGGGAAACGCCGAGCCTGGGTACCTGCAGGGGAGCAGCTGTCCGCGAGCTTCACTCGATTGTAGCGGGTACCCGGGCGGCTATAATGGCGGACACCAGTACAGGGAGAACGGGCAGACCCAACAACAACAGCAGCAACAACAACAACAGCAGCAACAACAGCAGCAGCAACAACAACAACAGCAGCAGCAGCAACAACAACAACAACAACAGCAGCAGCAACAACAACAACAACAGCAGCAACAAGACTGGCAGCAGCGTCAGTGGCAGCACAACCAAAGAATAAACCAACAGATGCAAAACCAACAACTGCAAAACCAACAAATGCAGAATCAACAGTTACAAAACCAACAAATGCAAAATCAACAGTTACAGAACCAACAACAGATCCAAAATCAACAACAGATTCAAAACCAACAACAGATCCAGAACCAACAGCATATGCAGAACCAGCAACAAATGCAAAATCACCAGAACCAGCAGCATATGCAACAACAGCGGGAAGATGCAGAACAGCAGCTTTTTTCGCAATCAGACCGCGTAAACCTGAACTCACGGCTTAAGACGATGATCCTCAATAAGCAAAGCCACGCGCGCGACGGCTCGGGGACGCCGCCCGACAAGGGCGACCCCGGGGAGGGCCCTCCAAGACCACTCGACGAAAGAAAAACCGGTGCCATCGCCGTCAACGATGACAGAAATACCACCGGTCATTTTTTATCGTATAGCCACCATCTCCGAGATAATTACCGCTTAGGCGAGCAGTATCCTGCCGCTGGTAATTATTCACAAAACGCTCACGCCTATGGCGCGAGCGAGTTCGGAGGTGGTGGCCACCACGTATGGGAGGGGGGCACAGATGTGCCGAGAGGTTACGATAAACACGCGAAGAATGCAAAGACTCAAAAGCTGCCGTCCTACGCAGACGTGCGAGGACAGTACGGTTATCCACCCGCTCCGTACGAAGCGCAGAAATATGCAGAAATGTATGGTAGTGATAGTTTAAGTTACAATCAAACGGATAGTAAAGACTTCCAGTCAAAAATGGTTATAGGGCCAGTATCAGAAATGAATCAGCAGAACTGCGCGCCGGCGCGCGATACTAACGCACAAACGAGGAACTACGAGCACAGGGAATACGATCCCAAATTCAGACATCCTTCGGCACCACTAATACCTAAACTAGAAACGCCAGACTCTTATCAATACCCTAAAGACGACAGATTAAAGGATCAGTCTAGGCTTCCGCAAAACATAAATCCAGCTTACTCCAAAAATAAGGACATGAGCAATCCTTATAGGGATTATCCAAACGGTATAGCACGATCGCAAAGTACAGTGCTACCACCGATTTCGACAATAAAGCAAGAAAATTTTGGACACAAGGCGCAAAATTACCAGAATTTTCAGAATTACCCGTACGAGAGAAGACAAGAGGGCTGAAGTGTACCCACGTTTACAAGAAAGCATGGGGTTCAGAAGTACAATCGAAATTATATCGAGCAACAAAAACAAGCTAAGGAATTGGAGAACCGAGTTAATGCTGTGAGAGGATCGGAGACAAAACCGCCATATTATATAGAGCAAATAAAGTCGGAGCATTCTCCTCCGGGGCATAAAATTTATAAAAACTTAAGCTACAATGTTCCAAAGAGTCACGAGCCATATTTGTACCCTGGGGACGGTGGCCCGGTATCCATCAACAACGAGATAGGCTACTCTTGTTGTCGGCAGGGCTCTACCAAGAAGCCCCCTCCAGAACATTTGCGGGACGGTGCCTGTCCCGGCCTTCAGACCAAGGACGAAATCCTCGAAGATGACCCTGAAGAAAAAGACGCAAAAAAGCCATCAACCCCAGTGCCAGATATTAAAGTTAAGGAGAATCAATTCAACTACTCAAAGGAATACTTAGAGAATCTGAACGGCTAAGGAACAATTCGAGGACCGAGGTGCCAGACTGCAATTGTTTTCCCGCTGACAAGAATCCACCAGAGCCTGGCAGCTACTACACTCATCTAGGTAATTTAATGTTACTTTTGGAATTAAATGTAGATATAGGAGTACTTAGTGCTGAATTCATCATCGTATTTTTATCATTGCCTCGAAGTTGAGACAGAAAAATAAATTCAAACGATTCTCTGAAAATGAAATTTTTCGCTATGCCCCTCATTCATAAACGTGTCATAAACTATCAAACCGATAAGTACCTATCGTTAGTGGTCTATAATAAGTCTATAAGACAAAAGACCAAAAGAGTATAAGTTTGTAATATGTCTATACTAGTGAAAGAGACAACCCTTTTGGTCTTAATACGTTTATAAAGAAGGGGGTTTATCTTCACGTTACTTAGTTTACATTCATTTATTAAGGTCTACAGACGCTAAAAGACAGTGACTAAAATGAAAAGTCCACTAAACGTAAATTGTTACCTAAAAGTTTTGATTACTCTAACTATGCCCGTTAGACAATCTACATGTCTTAATCATTTACAGGAGCGGGGGCTACCCTGGCAGAACTACGTAAGGAGTTAGAAGGACGCACAGGCTTGTCCGGCAAAGAGCTGCGCATCGAGAAGGTGTGCTACACCGGCAAGGAAGGGAAGTCGGCACAGGGCTGTCCCATGGCCAAGTGGGTGAGTGTATGGATCGCAACTACTATTTTACTGTTACTTAGTAAAAATTCGGCATTCATATAATTGTTATTAATTAAAAATGCAGTCTCGCCGGAAGATCAGCGCTGATCCTCGTCAGGTCAGCATTTATTATCTCGACAATTAAGTGTTTATCATGAATAAACCGTTGAATTTGAATTTACATGTTGCTGCTTTGAAAATGTCTAATATCTCATAACACTGAAATGCAATAGCCCTTATTCATAAAAGACGCCTTTCTTAGCAAAGCTAAGTTAGCAAACGTTTGTAAGTAAGAGGGTAAATCTATATTCAACTCGCACATCATTCTTTCAGTTGAATATACGACTATGGTTTTAAATTGTACGTTGTTCCAAATATTTAACCGACAAATAAACAATTTTTGTAGGTATTTAGAATTCAATGTCAATGAATAATGATAAATAATGATTCAATTTCCGAACAACTTGGTTATTTGCAAGTGGACACCAACTCTATCTAAATAACTCTCGCTACTCGATTATAGATGGCGATGTAATTCCACTACTTACCAACAGAGAGCGCCACGTATCCTTAATAACAAAAACCAAATTCCAGGTAATCCGCCGCTCAAGTTACACCGAGAAAGTCCTAGTGGTGGTGAAATGTCGCGCGGGCCACAAATGTCCTACGACTTGGATCGTCGTGTGCTTAGTCGCGTGGGAGGGTATTCCGCAGTCTGAAGCCGATTTGGATTACACGCTGTTGTCGCATAAGCTCAATCGCTACGGGCTGCCTACTACCCGCCGATGCGCGACCAATGAGAACAGGACGTGCGCCTGTCAAGGTAGTGGATCATATTAATATTGGTATCAAATTCTGATGAAAAAATAATGTTTTTTACGATACTTGCAAGTTTATTTGTATCGATGACTCTAAATTTCTCACTAGATGTCGCAAGTAGTATCCATTTTGTTACACTTTTGTTTACCGTCGCATTTGCTAACTGTATTAAAATAGTACATTATCGATACGAAAGATTTCGCCACTTGTTTCGAACTTAATTTTTTACGCACTTGTATCATCATATACTATTATAAAATTTACTAATCATCGTAAATGCGGCGCTTTGAATATACCTACGTAAAATAATTGAGGAGTGTCTTTTCAAAAGGATTTATTTCCACATTATCAATAGAGAATATGGGTGCGCCAAAGTATTTATAAAATTGCAACTTAGATTATTGGAACTCCGAAATTTTTTCTTATACAATTTAACTTCATAATGATCGGTATTTAGAATAATCTTTGTTCATAATCATCATCACATAGAATTATTTATGTTCATAATATTGTTTTTCATACATATTTTTAGTACTAACTTTTATGTTTATATAATTTTTCACTATACTTATTTTATGCTATATATTCTAATGTTATAGGTATTTATTTTTATCTGTACTGGTTTTATGTATGAATTATTTTTGTTTAATTAAATATAAATCGTACTATTACTGTAAAGTAGCTACCTGCACAAATCAGGTTGTGGCAGAGTAGGTACTGTACTAAACGGGTTCCCTCTAAACTTTTTTTGTCCGAAACGCTTAGGACATGACAGACTTGGTATAATCTATTTTGGCATCAACTTAATGAGACAGAAACATCACTTGGCTTAAATAACAATATTTCGAATATTATTTTGTCCGAAACTATATTGGCATATCATTAATTACGCCGAGTGTTATAAGACTTATAAGACAGAAATTAGATTTGCATTTTTTTTTGGGCATGTAGCCACATGTTCGAAACTTGCCTTTTTCGTCAGGCAGAATTTGCTGTGAGGGTGAAAATTTTTGCAGTGAGCGAGCGAAGCGAGCGAACAAAACCTTCCGGGGCAGATCCGACTCGGATAGGTTAGGTTAGAAGACTAAGGCGGGAGCTTTGCTCCCGCCTTAGTCTTCGAGGTTATTTTTTTTTTAGCAACCTAGAAAGTACTCAGCTCAGTAACATAGTAAGTAACGTATAGAATATTACTACTACCTCGATTATATTGAGAGGTTGTAATTATTCCTTCTCTGTTATGCTAAAACAAACTATGCCGATACTTTTTATGCATATCCAGATTATGCCTCATCATAAATAGGAGCATCGAAATTATGCTCGAATAATATTCGAACAACTCGAAATCTGCTACAAAGAAATATGCTAAAGTTGAGTATATCACAACAGTTTCTGCACAAAGCCCATTATGACTACATAGTTTATGTTATTCATAAAATAATTATACCACAACAGAGTGAACCTAATGGGAAAATGTTTATAAATAAACAATTTATTTCAAATAACTTTATGAGTATAGATTAATCTACTTGACGACTTTAGGAGGATAAAATTTCGAAATAAAAATCGTTATGAACATTGTAGGTAGAAGTATAATTTTTAGTAAGAAAAAAAGTATGAGAAAAATTTTTCGGAGTAATGATGATTATGAGTAAAAAACGGTATTAGTAAAAATATTCGAAGAAAAAATTGTATAAGTGCCAATATGGACCCAGAGAATATTTCTCTTATGAAAATATTATTATACAAAAACTATTGCTGACAGAGTGGAAATAAGCCCGTAATGTGTCAATACATGTCACTATAAACAGTTTTCACAACTCATTTTTGAAACCGATAAGAATTCGGAGCACGTAATACATGGCAATAGTTTCTATAAATGCTTTTGTCTATCTTCCAGGCCTCGACCCAGAATCCTGTGGTGCATCGTACAGCTTCGGCTGCTCATGGTCGATGTACTACAACGGCTGCAAGTACGCCCGCTCCAAAACCGTCCGAAAATTCCGATTGTCCGTCAAAACTGAAGAATCTGAGATAGAGGAGAGAATGCACGTGCTAGCTACACTTTTAAGCCCGCTTTATATGAACTTGGCCCCGAAGAGCTTTGAGAACCAGTGTCAGTTTGAGAAGGAGGCGTCGGATTGTAGATTGGGGTTTAAGCCTGGCCGTCCGTTTTCTGGTAATTGTTTTATTTTTTCTTCAATGAGCTCCTCTTAATGGATATTCGCAGTAATATACGTATCTGTTACTTATATTATCTATTACCATAAAATTACCTTAAAGTTTGTAAGTAGGTACACAAAAGCGCGTATTAGCGCTAAATTCGTGAGCTACCGTTTTCATATTTTGTTACCAACTTTTTAATCGTACTCCATTAAATCATTGTTTGTTTATTTGCAATTACGGTTCTGTACATTGCTGACATGTTTTTATAATCATGTGAAATGGTAACAAAATAGGAATAGTAAACAGCCATCTGTCATGTCTTAATGTCGTAACTTTTTTACAGTTATTCTATGGAACTGACATATTGCGATTCCGTTAAGGTCCACTTGGTTCGTATAAAATTGGCACTTCTTAGTTAATAATCAGCTCACCCGGTCTCATTATTCCAGGCGTAACAGCATGCATCGACTTCTGTGCCCACGCGCACCGCGATCTCCACAACATGAACAACGGTTGCACCGCCGTCGTCACGTTAGCGCGCCACCGCTCGCTCTCCAAGCCGGCGGACGAACAACTTCACGTGCTACCGTTGTATGTCGTCGACACTACTGACGAATTCGGGTCGAGGGAGGCCCAGGAGGAGAAGATCAAGAGCGGCGCGCTTGAGGTGTTGGATAAGTGAGTGGTGATGTATTATCGTGTTTGTAGTCTGTAGTAGCGCCGTGAATGTCACTTGTTTATCGTCACGTTAGCCCGCCACCGCTCGCTCTCCAAGCCGGCTGACGAACAACTTCACGTGCTACCGTTGTATGTCGTCGACAGTACTGATGAGTTCGGGTCGAGGGAGGCCCAGGAGGAGAAGATCAAGAGCGGCGCGCTTGAGGTGTTGGATAAGTGAGTGGTGATGTATTATCGTGTTACAGTCTGTAGTAGCGCCGTGAATGTCACTTGTTTATCGTCACGTTAGCGCGCCACCGCTCGCTCTCCAAGCCGGCGGACGAACAACTTCACGTGCTACCGTTGTATGTCGTCGACAGTACTGATGAGTTCGGGTCGAGGGAGGCCCAGGAGGAGATCAAGAGCGGCGCGCTTGAGGTGTTGGATAAGTGAGTGGTGATGTATTATCGTGTTACTGTAGTCTGTAGCGCCGTGAATGTCACTTGTTTATCGTCACGTTAGCCCGCCACCGCTCGCTGTCCAAACCGGCCGATGAACAACTTCACGTGCTACCGTTGTATGTCGTCGACAGTACTGATGAGTTCGGGTCGAGGGAGGCCCAGGAGGAGAAGATCAAGAGCGGCGCGCTTGAGGTGTTGGATAAGTGAGTGGTGATGTATTATCGTGTTACAGTCTGTAGTAGCGCCGTGAATGTCACTTGTTTATCGTCACGTTAGCGCGCCACCGCTCGCTCTCCAAGCCGGCGGACGAACAACTTCACGTGCTACCGTTGTATGTCGTCGACAGTACTGATGAGTTCGGGTCGAGGGAGGCCCAGGAGGAGATCAAGAGCGGCGCGCTTGAGGTGTTGGATAAGTGAGTGGTGATGTATTATCGTGTTACTGTAGTCTGTAGCGCCGTGAATGTCACTTGTTTATCGTCACGTTAGCCCGCCACCGCTCGCTGTCCAAACCGGCC
>JALPQI010011558.1:0-34124 GCA_025490895.1 Thaumatotibia leucotreta | reverse complement strand
TAATCCAAGATTGGGTCACGATCACGATTCAAACCTGGGTCAAACAATTAGAAGACTCAAATGTAACCTCCATCCAGTTAAATATTAGTTGACTTTATAAATAATAATTAAATTTGCAGTATGTCCGACCGCCGCTCCCTCCTCTCCATCGCATCCGGCATCTACGAAGAAATCCCCGACCTGCCCGAACAGCTCTACACCAAAATGTCGCGCGACGACGTCGACGGGACCAAAACTAAGTGCAGTGACAAGTGTAGTGACAAGTGTAGTGACAAGTGTAGTGACAAGTGTAGTGACAAGTGTGAGGATAGTGTGAAGTGTGTGGAACGAGTGTTGAGACTGGAGGAACCGACTTACGAGTCGGTGGCGGAGTGTGTTTATGCGACCATGCGGAGGAGGAGGTGTCCTCCACCGCCGCTGCCGCCAAGACTGCCGTTTGGGTGAGCTTCTTTATCCCGCCCGACCCTTTCCGTTATAAAACCACACGTGCCGGTTTGCGGTGTCACTCCTTCACCGTGGAAAATATTCCCACACGTACTAATAAATTCGGCAATGAGGGTTTTTGATACTTTTTCTGCCGCTATGGGGAGGTGAGATGGCAGCACTGAGCGGGGGTTTTGACGAATTGTCAAAATAAATACGCGCATTTAATTTTCTATATATTTATAGCTTTATTTATTCTGAAAACCATTACTTTAGGAATATTGTTTTCTAAAATAAATAAAAAAAATAGTTCAAGTCAATTCCCATGACATTAACAAAGTTAAAGTAATTATTTTTAATACCAGTGACTTTGCGCGCCTGTTTTATAGCTCCGTCTTCAGTCCGACGACCGTGTATTAGTCGTAATACATTACAAAAACAATTCACTTCCAAATAAAATAGAATTTCAATATTTTAGGCCCAGGTGCCTATGAATAGTATGAATCTGACAGCTGTCGAGACCAGGTGCGTACGAAGCGCCGCCTGGTGGCAGAAAAATGATCGAAAACCCTCATTCCTTCATATGACTATTAAAAAGTGGAATTCTTTACCGGCACATGTGTTTCCGCATACCTATAAGTTGGGACCCTTTAAACGAAGCGTGAAGAAGCATCTAGCGGGCCAGCAAGGCGGTGGCAACTAACAGGTTACTGATTGTCTCCTGTTCGTTGCCGCCGCGATTTGGGCTCTACTTTTCACTTACGATCAGGTGGAGTGGAACTTTGTTGTGCCAACATAAAAAAAAATCTATTTATTCATACAAAATACGAAGGGTCCATGGAAAAAAACATGTCCAGTGCTTAAAAAAATCAGGACAAATTCACGCCTTATTCTGTTAAATTTAAGGTGGTTTTTCCTTCTGTAATTTGAATTGACTAGACATGTTCGTTCCGTGGACCCTTCAAATACAAATAATTTATTCAAGTGTAAGCACATGTTTACAATTTTCAAGTGTTATCCAGTTGGCTCCAAACTAGGCTGAGCCTGTATCTTGGGACCCACAAAGATCCACAAGCCCAAATTGTCCCACTGCTGGTCCTACCTCGTTCCCTTCCACGCATATTAATTTTAACTAATGTCAGAAAAAAGCATGTTTTTTTAGTAATGTATAAAAATTTCATTTTTTTCGGGTTTTTACAGAAATAATCAATGTCACTGTCACTTCATTCCATTTGTTTCAATTAACTTTTCCCCGATGAGATCGCGTTCTCCTGGTATAAGTGAAAATTAGACCCAATTCTCATTGATTTAGAGTTGAAAATAAAAACTTTCATTGATTTTTCTGAAAAAAATCCGGATAAAAACGAGCTGTTTGGAAAGAAACGGAATTTAATCCGGAAATTTTGACCTACGAGTATCTCTCACCAGTTTCCATTGAAAGCATTGAGTGCGTCTCGCCATCACCATACTTATATTATAATGAGTCAAAATTCTTATAGGCCTTTGTCATGGCCACCATAAACCTTTTGGACGCCAATGACTGATTGGCCGTGTGATGACAGCAGTAAGAATACATTTGTCACCACCCCTCTGCCCGCGGGTGTCGTAAAAGCCCACTAAGGGATTGAAGTGTCCCTTACCATTCTTAATTGATGATGGGCAGCACCTCATTATAGTGGACACATTACTGCGATCGCCAATCCGCTTACCCAACGTAGCGATTATGTGCATTTACCTCCTAATGCGTCTATACGCATAGGTCGCTTAGTTAATAGGAGAGGCCTACGTCCAGCAGTGGATTGAGATAGGCTGATGATGTATGATGTAATATCACTGCTGCATGTTTATGCATATATTTCCAGTACAATGAAAGTGGGGTCGTCATGGAACTCCCGCATGAACGCGGCCGAAGTGACGCGGCACAGCTCGCTCGGGTCCCTGCCGCGCTGCTGCAGCGTCAGCTCCGACTCCAAGACTAAGACCCTGCCCAAGGCCACTCGCCAGGTCAGTACTTCTGCCTCTACTCGTAAGATCTGTCGTCAAATAGAAAGGACTATGGGCAGATTTGTATGGAGAGTGGACCAAAAACCAACAGTGCTGAAAGTGGTGTCATTAAATTGGTATTTACGTTTATTTCATTTCATTCTATGGGCACTATGTTCAATTTCATTGCAAAACGGAGATATTTGTATTTTAGTCTGAGTAAATACTATGATGAATGATGTCTGGACGACGGTGATTTACTTAGACAGTGCCCGCAGAACGCCTTACTCATATAAAATTATTCAATGGAATTCAATTTTGCACCTATAGAATGAAATAAAGTACATAAGCAGACCTTTTTAATGACACTACTCCCAGCTCTGTTGGTTTTTGGTCCATTTTGACGCATAGTCCTTTGAATTATCAAAATATTGATATTAATTTGTAGGACCTCCCATATTGAAATGGTAAGTTGAAAGGTTCTTGCTGGCCGCTGTTTATGCGTTGGGTTCCGTACATCATAATCTTGCAGTAGCAGTCAATATCGCGAAATTTTAAATCAGTACAATGGTTTGGCTTGTGAGGTCTCTATCAACATTTTCCATGATGGCTAAGAAAACGGGCAATCTGACAAACAATACAACCGTAAATAAATAAACATCACGAGACATTCTTACAGTAATCTACCTTGCCCCACGGAAGGAGTAACGTATGCGGAATGAAATCTGCACAAAGTTTAATATTATATTAAATAAATGATATCATTATTATTTTCTTGAACATGTACGTTTTTTAATATCGATTTTAACAAGTATTCATGCAAGATAAAAACTACTTGAATCCAAAGTGTATAACTTTAGTTTTATGATACTTTATCCATTGATGTCGAAAAAACAAATGTTAGCATTTTTCTTGCCTCTAATTTTATCTTCTGTAGGAAAACTTTTTAAATAAAAATCCTTTGCTCATTATATTTCATATTCTTGTTAATTGGTCTATTGATACTTACTTATTATGCTAAAAATATTTAATTGAAATTAGCTATAAGTCGTTCACCGTGACATCCGTTACTGAAAAAGCAGTGTTTTTTACACTTTTTGATCAAATGGCGAAGTCATATTTTCAAAGTTGTTTATTTTTATTTTCCGTGTTGATAGGCTTGCTCTTTGTTTATGTTTCGTAATGCCCATGGTTTGAGGATGTTTTTCATCAATTTTGTTGTCATATTTAGAAGTATTTCTGAGCTCCCTGTTCGATTTTGTGATTCGGGTTAACGTAATTTCCTTTATTCGAGCTCTTTCTGAAAAGTGGCTGTAGCCAAATTGTTACATTACACTAGGGTTTCTAATATCATCATCTAATATCATTTGTGCAAATTTCACTCCGCATACGTTAATCAAGTTACTTTTTGCCCAACTCTGCCAACTATGGAGGTTGATAATAACTGTGAGATTACACGCATAAATAAATCCTCCAATAACATTCCAGGCTTTCAGTGTCTTCCGGAAACGTCTCAAGAGCGACTCGCGCATCATGTCGCCCAAATCCGAAACCGCCAAAGAAAACAAAGACGTCGAGACAAAGAAGAAGAAGTTCGACTTCACGCCGACCCGAGACATCTTCAAAAACTTCAAAGTCAGCAGGAAAATGAAGAATTTGAAAATCGTCCCGGGGACTCTCTCCAAAGTCGGTGAAACGAAGAGCTGTGAGTTTTTAGACGAGACTGAACATGTTACAACCGCTCGTTGCTCAAAATCAGTCGAATGCTTGGAAGGTAATGATGGATTCGACGATTTTGACGCTGATTTATCATTAGAGTTTAACGATGATTCGATTTCCTCACTTGCATTGCCGCAGGAGATAGTCGAGTTGATATTGCGGAGCGAGCATATTAATAAGATTCGTCTAAAAAGCGAGATGAGCGAGAGTGATTATATGCCGATGTCGCCGATCTGTCCCCCTCCGCCGATAGAGCATCACTATATAGCTATGTCGCCGAGTACTAACCTCGCTTGAGTACTTTGACAACCCTGAATCACATTGACTGAAGCTTTTATTTAACGTTTATCTTTAGATATGGAATTTCTGATTTTCTGCCATCATATGTATAAAGAACATCGCAATTTCCTTGCTTCTTGTGTTTTGCATAGTGACATAAAGTCTGACAAGAAAGAGTAGAAATTAAAGACTCAACATTGAAATGTGTTCCCACTATCATTAAATTAATTTAAGAGAGATTAGTATTTACTTTCTACTCCTTTTTGCCAGTTTGTAAAACTGACAGTCTAGTTTTTTAACAAGCCCGAATCACAGACACAAAACACACATGGAGATTGCGAATTTAATTTTCAGTTGACGCTTTGAATATTTTTATAATTTAAAAAGTGTTAATGGTTGGCAGATTAAGGTTTAGTGATTCAGGGCTTGAATGCAGCTAGTGTTGCTAGCTCAGGTACGTGATATTTTTAACGTTTTTATGGTATAGGTTTACGGGGTGGAAGTATTAGTTTGATCTCATTTGTAAGAGTCAAAGAAAGTTGGTATTTAATCTGACGGCACATTCTACGGCCCTAGCACATCCTGTGTTTGACAGCAACTCACAGCTATTGGTCTCTTTTTGATTGTTATGATTAAAAAGAGACGGGTAGCTGCTGCAAGACCGCGAGTAGTCAAAGGCAAGATGTGCTAGGACCGCTGCTCAAAAGCAAACCCAAATCCCTCGTATGCGGTATCGATTTTGATTTTCAAAAATTGATCTGGTATTCTTATAAGCTTCAAGTTTCGGAAGCGTTTTAGCGTACAAGGGGTTAACACATTACTTCTGGGTTTACTTTTAGTCACTTATATGTGTATCGTTTATATGACTGATCGAGCAGCTAGTTGAGTTACTTAGTGTAAACACGGCCTATTTGGCTTAAAATATTAATCTTAAAGTAAGCTTTTTGCACTGTAGATAAGATTTCCTTACTACTTTTGGTCCAAATGACGAGGGTATAAAGTTACGGTCACACGATTGATCTGAACTGAATTTACCACGGAACTGTTATTTGTGTAACTAGAATATTTGTTGAATAAAACTGCTATTGGCAAATAAACTGTCAATATATTTCTGCTTATTATGTAAACGTATTTAGAACAATCTAAAGACTTTATGCTTAGACGTAGACTTTCTCTAGTAAAATGCGCCCTTAGTAAGTTATATCAAATGGAAATGTGTCGGCAGTTCGACAAAACTATCGTTTTACTATGTCAAAGTTAAAATTGTAAGGAGCGACTGTAAACTACTGAAATTGTAAGATCTATACTGAAAATTTGAAATAGTAGCAAAATTTACATTTAAATTAGTTATGAAGTGCAGTGAATCAACCTAATTTGGCATTGAGACAAAAAATTAGTTTTTGAAGTAGATAAACTAAAGTGAAATATAAATGACGTAAGTTGTGCGAAATCGAGCAGTTGTCAAAAAGTTTGTACACGGTTAAAACAGATTGACAAATGACTGTTTAATTTTTCTATTTTGTTATCGATTTTTTGTATTATTATTAATATAGAAACCTTAATCATTAAAAAAGTTGGTAACTGAATAGGAAATTGATAACTCGCGCATATAATTGGGATAATAATTGTGTACCTACATACGTTTTGAGAACAAGGATGTGTCTTTAATGCCAATCCAATCAAAGCAATTTGAACTTTAAGTAGTTCCGCGTAAATTCAACTACGTTAGCGAAGCTTACGTCTAGAGCCGGCGCTGGCACAACTTTCCGTTGTCGTGTATAGCCGTCAATAGCCCTCTAAAGGTTTAGAAAGGACAACACTACGAACAAATAAAACATGGAAGCCAAACGCCATACTAAATTGCCTTTCAAAAACGGTCCTGGATTTTAATTGACAAGTGTCACCCCCTGTTCCCTTGAACGCTGATGCCACGTGATGCCTTGCATCACAGCAATAAATTTGAATGTCAACCTATAAAAACTTAAACCACCATTTAACAATAGTTGTGATTGGTCCATCAAAGTTTTGATTGGCTATATTCTATAAACATTTGTCAAAGATGTTGCGCCGAAATATGCGCGGTGTTACAAAAGCGCTCTGTCCTGCCCATGTTGGCACAATTGAACAGTTGGTTTTGGGGGCATTTTTGAGCTGGCGTCAGACGTCCATGTTATATATAGTCGCAGGGACATCAATAAAGCGGTGGTCACTGACAGTGCGACGAGGACGTAGTGTGATCTCGCACTTTTTATATTGTCAGCATTTCAGCAAGCAGTACAGAACACATCAAGTTTTCGTCGCTCTGAGCAACAATTCATGGCCTAAAGCCCTAAAAACTCAAGTCCATAATGTAACAGGAGTAATAGTGATTGCTTAGTCATATAAAATATCCTATTTTTACTGACTAACTTGTAAAGGTTTTGTGAAATAATTGAGGATATTTTATATCAGAGAGACCTTTCTGGAATATTCTTAATATTCTGTAGATCTCAGTTTTTGCAGAAGACTAGTTAATTTCAAAAACTAAGAGACTTCAACTCCAAATGCAACTTTCAAAATATGGCTTCTATCTACCTACCTACGCGACAGTATTTTCATCTTCGCCATTTAGCTTGGCAGTTCTCCTGTTTGTTTCTTCCTCGCAGCTACACTATGGAATATATGTCGCGGCGTCATTTTCATCTTCAAGAAAAAGCTCTCCCTTATGAAAGACGTTGCAAAAACTTGCGTATCCAAGACACCAGTCGCTAACGCTCAGAAGTATATCATAGTATTATCCCTCTGTCACTCTTTCCAACCGACTTAAAAAAGGTGGAAGTACTGAATTAAACTGTATGTTTTTTTATGTTTGTTTCCTCAGAACTTTTACCCCTTTATTGGTCCCATTTTAATTAGATCCAGTTCTGACAATGTCACCCATGAGAAAACCATATGTCTTAATGCATTAAGCATGTGCACGACAAATGGACGGATAATTCAATATCACGCCAACCGATTTCGATAATTATTTTTCTAATCGACTTTAAACAAATCTAGATGGTCCCGTCGGGGTGTGATAATGGGATCTTGGAGAAATCTGTTGAAGTCGTTATTTTTTTAATTTGGTGATTATTCATTAATGCTATAAAGAAAGTAGTGATTGGGTCGCGACTGAGCATTGGCGATCAGCATTTTGGCTTCGCAACCTGCCAATACTATTACAATCTTCTCGTCTTGATTAAGGTTTAAATTAGATTGGACAAAATAAAACACCACAATTCAGAAACAAATAACAATTTAGAATATTTTATTTTTGTGTTTCCGCATACCTATAAGTTGGGACCCTTCAAACGAAGCGTGAAGAAGCATCTAGCGGGCCAGCAAGTCGGTGGCAACTGACAGGTTACTGCTTGTCTCCTGTTTGTTGCCGCCGCGATTTGGGTTCTACTTTTCACTTGCGATCTGGTGGAGTGGAGCCACTAGTTTCTTAGGTTCTAGAAAAGGGTTTATGATTATTTATTTCTTAATTCAACTACTAAACCATTTTCAACATTGAAACAAGCTTTATTTTCCATCGTTGCTGTCTGTCCTGAACTCGCCGAGTCTATCGACTCTTAGCTTTAAATCTCCCTTGGTTTTTATTTTCTCGATGATATAAAGCTGTTTCAATAATTGAAAGAGATACATTTTGCTCGATGCCAAACAAGGTTGAAATGGTTAGGTAAGGGAGGTGTCCAAACAACACTTTTAGGAGACGTTGAATAAAGGGTTATTCTACAACATTCGTAAAAATTGCATAACCTCCTTCTAGTGTGATAAAATAGTTCATAGCAACTTAGAGCCCCAGATCGGACATTTGCCTTTAGTTACCCGCTCGGCCCGCCCGCCCGGTACCCGCTCCCCAGAACAGGTTATGTAGTCAGGTCTGTTAATAAATGAACCATTCAAGATAAGACATCATGCCCTTATAACATGAATGTTAAGGGTATACATATTATTGGAACTTAATTTGAGCGTAGTTATGCAGAAAACGACCAACCCCAATTTTTGTCAATGCAGAAAAAGACCAAACTGAACTGAACATCTCAAAACGAAAGTCACATTGACAAAAAAATATAGTTGGGTTGGTCGCTTTCCGCAAATCTGGTAATTTATCGCGGTCAAATAATGATCGTACGTGGGGATACGTTAGGGTACGGAAAGGATATAATAAGGATATGTTATAGAATTTGTAGAAGCATAATAATTTACTGTCAAATTGGAAATCCTTGTAACGCTATGTTTAGGTCGTATGACATCAATCAAACGTTGTACCTAACTACAACTGTATGAATCATATCCTCGTGAGACACAATTCATTTACACGTTACAATGATTCACTTCAATGTAATTTTAATAATTTATAAAATAAATTAATCATTTTCTTCGTTTACTTGATCTTTACAACAAATGAAATTCATATATATATATTCAGATTGCAGATCATTCGTTTACCTTTTTTTATTATTGTGGCTAACGAGGATATAATTGTATTATAGCTGTGGACAATTCAATAATAAGCGATAGTTCGATATGTTGTGGGTGTTTAAATTAAAGGGTTGCGTATTATAGTCAGATGATGAGAAGAATCGAATTTATGGATGGAAGGAATGTATTAGTCAATAATTTGGTAACGAATGTAACGAAATAATCCATGTATATTTGTATTATATAATTAATATGTTTATTTCTTATTTTTATAACGTTTTGCAACTTCAAAATGTTATAAACTACAAATATAAAGGATTAAACAAGAAAACATTAAAATACGCACCGTATTCGGAACTTATAACTTTTTTTTGCAGTATGATAACATCCGTAATAGATATCAACTAAGAATAAAAACTGAAATTCGGAATACATAAATATTTTGACTATAACATTGGAGAAAGCCGATGACAAATAGTATAAACGTAAAAATGGCGTAGGAAGCTATTTATCAGCTTAATATTAAATCATAAAACATAATTACACAGTTAAACTTAATTTTTTACAATAATCGCGATACGCTTCAGAAATCAGAATGTCTATTTTTCAGTCTCCAATTTCGAACCCTGAATTAGTCGTGTCATCGCTGTTTAAATGTTTTGATATGAAATGTTAACATATTTCACGATAGCTAACGCTTAATATTGCTCAATCACTAAAAAAAACATCTCTTCAACCGTCTGGGTTATTAAATAGTATTAAAATTCGTATAGTTCTGTACCCGCGGCGGTTAAAGACATTTAGGTACTAGCCACACCAGCGGCGATGAACGAGTGTAGCGACTGACTTATTTCCACGCAAGGATGCGGATTTTCTTAGATAAATTACATATTGAATTCAATTAAATATCTGTCACTCTTAAGGCCAAGCCAGCAGTATGTACATGACGTGTACAAAGCAAATGTCATATTAGATGGCACACCGCTTGCGTGGCGTGCACGCGCGCGTGACCAAGGGCCTATTTCTCGAAAGCTTGTAACTTGTAATACAAGCGGAAGTCCTTATCCAATTAATAGTGTCAAAAAGAGACTTCCACTTGTATTACAAGTTACAAGCGTTCGAGAAACGGGCCCCTGCAAGCGATGTGACATGAAATATGAGGGATTCCGGTTCGCTACAACCAAATGTCATAATACCATGTTCTTAGAATGTCGCAATGTTAAAACAGGTTAGTAGTAAAATGTCTAAAATCCAAAAAAAACTTATTTTCGGTACATCGAAATGCCAAAATGACATTGGCATATTACATCTAATATCCGAAATTTGTTAGGTTCATAATACCCAAAATTCAAAACGACAGTTTCTCAGAATACCTAAACTGTGCGATGTGATTTTTCCTGTTCGTTACAGTGCCAGTATACCATCAGGCCAGACCTTTTGTAGAGTTAAAGTGTGCTTGAAATGCTTTTGCATTGTCAATGTTTTGTAGGTAAGGAAATGTAATATCAAGTTAAAGACTGAGGCCAAGACTAGAACATTTTGGATACTCTTTTGATGTAAATTAAATATACTAATATTGTGTGATCTCGGTCCAAAATAATTAGCTAATAGTAACCATTGTGAATCATTCTTACATTGAGAAGAATTATATCGATAGGTATTAAAGGATTATTTCCTTGAGTATTTTAAATATGTATATAAATATGGATGGAATGCAGAATGAAACGCAACAATTGATACTATAACGGAAAAAGGTATGTATAATAGGGTAGATCAATTTTGTAACGGTAATATGCTATAAATATGAAATCGATAAGTATTATATATTTAAAGCATATATTTTAAGATACTTGGTTATAACTTGTAATATCTTGTTTCTTTTTCTGCATATTTCCGCCAAAATTTTTGAAATATTCACTATAAATAAATGAAAAATAATGTAGGCATTATAAAGTAGGTATTACCTACTAGCTACCCTATTGTATAAACTTGTCATCAGATACATTACTGGTGTTTCAAAAATATCTTAACTCGTCTCATGTAAAATGTATATTCAATAATTTTACATCTTGTATTGAATATTCCTTACGCCTGTATGTTATTCATTCTTTCTGCACTAAAATATTGCATATGGTGATATGCGAGTGATTGTATCATAGTTTTAAATTGAAATGTTAAAGACTGGAGGTCTCGTGTGACGCAGCGAGTACATATTTCAAGGAAAATTACCTAAACACTAAACTTTTGGGACACATAGGTATTTCTGATACAATTAATTTGCCAGAAATCGGAATGTCTTAATTGCGATTTGATTTAAGGAGTAATTTGTGAAGCAGTCTGAACGTTTATTTTTATGTAATAACATAGTCGCAACATATAAGAAATGTCCAAATATTCACCTTAATATATTGCCATAAAGAATATGTAATGTGATCTTTTTCACTCATTCGTGATGTCAACAAGTTAAAAAGGAACAGCGTTATGTAATTTTCCTTGAAGTACTCGCTGTGATGCTTTACTCGATGTATACGGCTTTGTTTGCGCTATTCGTGATAATTTATGTAATAACTTGTTATAGTAAGCTTTTGTTGATTTTGACAACTTCTATTGAGTGAGGGTGTGTAGTTGTACAGTAAAATGGCCTTTGTGTGATTATTGTGTGGAGTTGATATAGTGTGCGAAGACCTTTATACAGTTGATAATCGAATGACATCTTACAGTCGAGGGCCATTTTGTTTTGTGATTTTCAAAAATGCTTACCGACTGAAGTCACGTAGTATTTAGAATACAGTAAGCATTTTTGGGAAAGATGTGTGGTGGGCACGTGTAGTCAAAATATTGCTGATATTTGTAGGTAGCTTATATGCTGTAGTGTAGTTTATAGGGTAGGTCATTTATTTTTCGGACCAATTTAATTTTCATGTCGTTGCTCTTTTTTCTCCGTGAACATATTTATATTCCACTATCTGGTGCCCGAGATTTCGATAAAAACTATTCTTAATATCCTTTCTCGGATGTTTAGTATCTCCATTCCAAATTGCAACAAAATCGGTCCAGCGGTTTAACGTGAAGAGGTAACAGACAAACAGACAGAGTTACTTTTGCATTATATTAAGTATATATTTGTATACTCACCTCGAACGTTGATGAACTAATATTTTCATCGTGATTTGTTTTTATACCTGTATCTTTATTGACAGTCGGACCTAGCGAATGGCGGAGTAACAAAATGGCGAAAATCCCGATAGTGAAACTTAGAAATTTAACGAGTACAGTACATCTCTAGTCACACCAGAAATTAATTGGCTTATTACCTCTTTATGTGAAAATCATTTTTGTTTTCACTCTAAGGTGGTAAATATATCCCCTTGCCCAAAGGATCTGAATCTCTTTAACTTAATGCGTTTACAAGACAAAGAAATAGAAAACGTGAGGGAAAGAGCAACGGCTAGCCGCCGCGAGCTGATCTACCGAAAACACCGAAGTTCGTAAATTTCGGGGATTTGTCTCTGTCGCTCCAACGAAGGCGTCATTAGAGTGACAGAGAGAAATCCTGTTTTCGGTAGGGCCGCTGATATATCGTCGTCCTTGTTGTCAATCATATTCGAATGGAAAGGTTGTCATCGTATACCGCCATGAACACGTATAGATGAAAAAGTTAAGAAAAGCTCCTGTTGTATGTAATTGTAATCTATCCATATAGGCATTTGTTTTGTTTGTGTTCGCATTTTAAACATGTAGGTTTATAGTAGTACTACATATTGTCTATTTGAATAGATCACTAGTACATACAACAGGGTGCTTAGCAAAGTTGCCAATCGCTAGCGCTTCATCGTTAATCGCAGCTAACTGTCTTTGTCGCACTAATATGAAAGAGTGACAGAGAGGGAAAACTACGTTACGCTACTAAGCGCTAGCGTTTGGCATCTTGGCTAAGCACCCAGGTGACTTACTTAAGTTTTTTTCTCATTCAACCAATTGGAATCCTAGGCCACTCAGGGACTATGTCAAAGTGACGCCGTAAATCAAATGGAAAGAAATCTCTTACTACTTGTCATTTTGACAAGGTTCTATAGTGGCCTAGAATGATAGATTCGAACGAAAATTCAAGTGAAAAGCACGATGACAACCTAGCTGAGTCATTTGCAGAAAACATGTACCTTTTTAGTAAAAAAAAATCTCAGTTTCGTCACGATTTTTTCAGCACGCTTTCACTAGCTTCACTTATAACTATGTTTATAAGAAAATCTTGGAATTTAATTATACCCACTTCCCGGTATTCGATTAGGATGAAATTTGGCACACGCTCTAGAGTTCTGATGACAATACATGACTATACTCTGTTTGGTTTGGTGTTTAAAAAAAGGTAAGCAATCTTGCAGTATATTTTTATTCAAAACTACGAGTAGAAAGTAAGTTTTAGCAAATATGCATAATATAACAGGGAAATACAGTGATTTACATTGTTTTTGATTCGTTTGGATTTTTATATGCATTTTTCAATAAAAAGTTACTGCAAGATTGTTTACCTTTTTTAAACACCAAACCAAACAGAGTATAGCTAAGAAACGTCATTAAAATTCAAAATGGCGGCCTCCTCTAGATGGCAGACTGGCTGTTACTTACGTATTAAAATGTACATATTTTCTGCAATTGTATGAAATGAGAAACTAGATTTACAGCTCCGTGGTGGCGGGAGTAAGCTTTTTTTTTTAAATGCCACTGAAATATGAAATTTTGCGTATATTTTTCGTTCTAAGCAGAATAACGAACTCTTTCCATATTTTAACTGACACACTTTAGCCAGACACTGAGACGGGTGTAACATCGTGCCCGAAACGTCAGGATAATATTAAACGTAAGTTTACGCGACTGAAGACCTGTTTGTTCGTTAAAATATGAGTGATAATCGTGACAAAAGAGGGTCCCAAAAATTTTATAAATTTCTCGAATTTCCACTTGTGTTACCGTCATACGAATGTGTATGGAAAATAGTAACACCATGGAAAAACCATAGAGCTCGTGATTCTAATTAGAAATAACGTAAAATTTACCCAAAAATTCATATTTTATAAAAGTGGCATTCTTTGAGAGTTGATCGAGGAATAATTATTTACTTATGTCCAGATTTGGCGTTTAGTTTAGTCAATGTGAAAAGCGAATTTTAGCAAGACTGTTATTTTTTTGTGCGTAATCGAAAAATAAAATTCGTTGTCTTTGTCGTGTTTATCCCGCCTATATTTAAAACTATATGGATTTTTAAAAATATTTCTTGCCAAGATTCGCAATTTTACAGAAAACATTTATATATTTTGGAGTATCTTTTCGTCCACCGTTGTTTCCTTTATTTAAGTGCGCGATTATTTATATTCTAATCACCAATTTGTTACCATTTTTCACTTAATATTTTAGATATACCTAGACTATTGTGTAAGATTTCATAATTGCCGCTTATTTTGCGATTTTTCGTTTGTTTTTTGTTAGCAAGTATCGGTATTTGTTCACTGAATAATATAACTATTTATACACTAACACTAGCGAATGCTACGTTAATTATACATCGAAAAACCGATCCTTGAAAGATGATAAAATGTTTTTTCGATAAAAGTGTATTTTTTGATCAGATAGTCACGTTTAGTTTTGTTTTGTGTATATTTATTGCTGCGGAGCGTCAGTGAGAATCGGCATTGTGTTATCCAAATAAACTTTTCTGTGTATATGAACATTTGTTTTATTTTCGTACCCTGTATGTAGAAAGTAACTCGTACACCAGGGTTAACGACGAGCCAAGTACCACCGAAGATGTCATCCCTCTCTCTACTCTGGCGATATGTACATACAGGATTATTAATAGTCCTATTTGATGAAGAACTATCCAAAAACTTTGAATAATACGGAACCCTACGTTCCGTCTGTCTGTCGAGTTGTTCGTAGCACTCCAATATCTCTAGTATATTCTGATGAGAGCAATCGTTACCGCGAAGCAACTTGCTCTCACCGCCATCTGTTGGGTAATTATGAAAATATTTTCTATTCTGTCTATCTCTATTCATGCTTATAATTTAGAATCAAAAAACGGTTTTGATGGGGTTTTTTTAATTAAATAGAGTGATTAAAGAGGAAAGTTTTAGTATCAATGTACACCCGTGTGAAACGAAGGCAGGGTCTCTACTAATGATTATAAATCATATTCCGTTTCCACGTTCTCGATGTGCCATACTAGAAACGTAACTCTTTTGCTTCATAATATTTGATACTCATAATGGGGAGGCCTCCCCGTAAGAAAATAAAGACAGGTAAAAGTAATTAAAGCGTCAGTTGGTGAGAGTTACATGCTAATTATTAATTAGTACCTATCATAATATTCATAATTCATAATACATCGTCTACCTGAGTGACGAGTGCGTCATTTTCTTTGTAAGAATACAAGTTATTCTAGGTATACTTAGTATTATATAATGTTTGTAAGTAACATTTGTTGACGAATGCCTAAAACTACTTCTTAAATATGCGGTTTCAATTAATTTTGTCAAACTAGAAGTAGTAGTAAAACTAGTTGGACTCACTCACCACAAGGTGGTGCTAGTAGTCGCAGTTAACTGTAAGTTTCAAGTTGCCATTTTCAATGATAATTCAAAAGGGTAGACAGCCCTTCTTCAAAAAGGTAGACATACTCGTTTTCTTGGGGATCATTTTCCATTCGACATGAATGATTGTCAACAGATTATTTATATCAACATTGTTTTGTTTAGCTCTCGATCCTTAAATAGTAGATTGTGTCACAAGGGATCAAAATGGTATATTTCCGGCGTGGGCGTATATTGAATCCTGATCGTAATGAAGGATTCAAGCGTGAACGCCCAAGACGAAATAATTTTCATACCGTAATTAAAAATAAAAGATATTATATATCACATACTTAATATTTATGCAACTAACCGATTCTGAAGAAATTTTTATCAATTAAAGCAAATTTTTTTTTGTTTTTTTTTTAATGCAGTATTATTTAATTTAGAAAAAAAAGTCTTCTTTCTGCAAAATACACTATCCACGAAATTTAAGGTAATTCCCCTTCATGTCCCATAACTTTGGGACGCCCAGTATATTAACACGACTTTATTGCTTTGTCATTCAAATCGTGTAATTATATTTTGGCACCTAACCCTAATGATATTTTTGACGTTGATGGTACATAGTAATAGGATAACAAAAAATATATAATTGATTCAATTATTTGATATTTATTTCTTACTTAACCCAAGTATACTTCATGAAATAAGAGATGCACTTAAACAATGTGAGTCGTAAAAGAAATTACATAAGTCATGTCGCCTAGACATATGGGCAACCTATGGGCACAGTTCGTCAGTACGAAACAAAAAAATGTCTAAACAAATATGGCCGACTTTCTATAGTATTTGAATTTGACGTCTTTGACACATCGTGAAACTGTTCGTAGACTTATTTTTACGTTAATACTAATAACTATGAATAATTTAAACTAAAAATGTATGTGAATAGGTTTCAAATTGATGATTAGACCAAGATTGTGTTGAAAGTGCGTGATTATGAAATAATGCAATTTTTTAGATTTGTTTAGACTTTTTTTGTTTTTTACTAACGAACATTATAGATATTCGCATCGCTGTACAGTCAAGGGCAAAAATATGTATACACTTTTGCACCTTATTTTAGCGGCATAAGATAAAAAAGTGTATACATATTTATGCCCTTGACTGTACAGTTGTTATCAGTTATCAGGTATAACGGAGCGGCCAAGGTGGTCATAAACATCTGAGCAGACCGCTATTATTTTCTAGTAATGCGTTAGGCTGGGATTAAACCTGTAATTTCTTACATAAGTTGTATGCACGGAGCAAAACTAAGGAATAACACTATAAAACGGAGAAACTCGCGTATATTCATTAAATTTAATTTCATCCCCACGTTTCGTGATCTGCGGGCGATACTAAGGAATGAGATAGTGATACTATACCACTCATTCCTTTGCATAGCTACGTCACTACAATTTATATACGATCTCACAGATGTAATTCCGCGGCCTCAGAGAGCAGGTTAAGATATTTTTGTGCACCGAGGCCGGTCCAATATATTTGATGGCGCTTGTATGAACGTTAACGTTAAATGAAATACAGATGTTTCATTGATTTACGATGGAAACATTATTTTATTATACCTTCGCCCACTTTTCTATAGAACTATTTTAAATATAAGTTAAGTACTTAAAAAAACGAATTAAATTCGAAGTATAATATACAATTTCGAAATCCCTGTCTGCAAAAATTACCAATTGAAAGTAAATGTAGGTATTATTTAGACATTTTAGATTTTTTGTTGAAAATAATTCAATTTGTTTTAAACATAATGAATACTTTAACATTGTGCGTCGAGATCCAAATAAATACTAAATAAACAAATGTTAAACTTTGAATATAAAACAAATTGTAAAAGTAAATTTAGAAATTACTTCATTAAATGGGGATAAAAATATACCAATAGTCAGCAGAATCTAAAAAATGTAAACAAATATGGCTGATTTTTCATAGCACTTGACGTTTTTGACACATATCGTGAAACACGTTCGCAGATACATATATCTATTTTAAAGTTCATACTAATAAATATCAATCATTTTAATTAAGAACATATGTGAACTCAAGGTTTAGGATTTTAGGTTCGTAATAAAACCAAGATTGTGTTCTGAAATTGCTTGATTATGGAATAATGCAAGTTTTCAGTTTTTTTTTTAGATTCTACTGACGGTTCGTATACAAATAAGCCATCTCCTACTTCTGTTTTAAAACCAAGACAAAATACGGTACACACAACACGAAGAATATCAATCGCGCTTTAATATATAAGGTGTTCAGACACTGGCTGCTATATCTCTTACATAAATCGTTATCTTCTGACTTCGTTTCGACCGGGTGTATTGTATTATACAAAAAATAGTAGAGATACGTAAGCCCTTACGTAGATTATAGTTACCATAGATTAAGAATTGGTAAGAGAAAAAAAAAACGGAAAACGAGTTTTTAATTTTTATAAGAAGGTTTAGCCTATTCGAAAGGCCGGACCCCATACAAAAACGTATTTTTTGTCTTCTATTTTTTCCTAATCAGAATACGACCCTGGAAGGGCTCTTAAACGGATCGCCACTATTTATGTAACATCCTGTATAACAGCTAATGTGGGAACACCATTACTTTATTTACTTTAATTTAAGACACTAAAACACATAGTTCAGAAAATAAATGCATACAATACGAGGATAGGTCACTTAAATAAATTCCTTAACTTGAATATGGCGCATTAGGATAATTCCAAGCTACGGAATGAACATTTTTAATTATTAAACCGTTTCTAAAATACTTAACTTTCACATTTATTGTCATCGCCAATTAAGTATTTACGGGTGTATAAATAAATAAAAAATCCGGAATTATCCCATACACGTCCTCACATCATACATACACACAATTACGCAGGCAAAATATAGTTACCACATAACATAAGACATAACCTTAGAACAATGACAAAATGAATTAAATGTTTACATTGTTCATAACTTCTATTGAACGCGACTTTACACTATTTTACTTAATTTTCCTGTATGTCCAAATCAAATTAACTCTATCAATACAAACAACTTCTCAGAAAAATGCCTTACGCTATAGTTTAGCTGATTAGCTGCTTAACTAACTAACCCTTTTAAGGCCCGGCACGACATTGGTCTAATGTCCTGGCCACGACATTGGTCTAATGGACCGGCCACGACATTGGTCTAATGGACCGGCCACGACATTGGTCTAATGGACCGGCCACGACATTGGTCTAAGGCGACCAGCGGCGAGCGAATCCATAAGTTGGAACGAGATGCCGATATGGGAAATCCCTCACGCACGTATTGTTTTCCCAGGGAGTACCCATATCGGCATCCCGCTCCAACGCATGGATTCGCTCGCCGCTGGTCGCCTTAGACCAATGTCGTGGCCGGGCCATTAGACCAATGTCGTGGCCGGGGCATTAGACCAATGTCGTGGCCGGTGAATTAGACCAATGTCGTGGCCGGGCCATTAGACCAATGTCGTGGCCGGGCCATTAGACCAATGTCGTGGCCGGGCCATTAGACCAATGTCGTGGCCGGTCCATTAGACCAATGTCGTGGCCGGGCCATTAGACCAATGTCGTGGCCGGGCCATTAGACCAATGTCGTGGCCGGGCCATTAGACCAATGTCGTGGCCGGGCCATTACACCAATGTCGTGGCCGGGCCATTACCCCAATGTCGTGGCCGGGCCATTACACCAATGTCGTGGCCGGGCCATTAGACCAATGTCGTGGTCGGGCCTTCATTTATAAACGTCTCCCACCTAACGTAACAAACCTCTAAGTATCGTTTGTCCCTTTCGGTCTTATCAATATAGACCGAAAGGGACAAACAATACTTAGCGCCTTGCTAAGTTGGAAACGTTTATGAATAAGGAAGTATACAGGCCGTCCCAAAACTATGGAATATGAAAGGAAAGTGCCTTAAATAACGTAGATAGGGTTTTGTGCTCAAAGAATAGGTACTTTGTTATTTAAAAAAAATAGTATTGGCATCAAAAACATAGGGTTGATTTATTTTCATATTTAAGTCGGTTCGATTCCCAGACGAAGCAAGTATTTTTTTTAGTAAATCTTCGATTTTTTTAGAAAATCAATTAAATTTGAACCAAAAAAAATCCGCTCTATTTTTATGATGCCAATCGAAAGAATAACTAAAAAATGATAAGTTTTCTTAAGCAACATATTATTTTTAAAGAAAGGAACAACGACAAATGTCTGTTCAAATTGCAACAAACTTATTTATTAACACAAAGCAAGTTTTTTTTTAAATCTGTAAATATATAATTACTAACTTTTAATATAAAGTATTTTTTGAGCCATCTACAATATTTTTTTGAGGTACATTCCCTTCAAGTCCCATAGTTTTGGGACACCCTGTATATTTATACTACATATCACGAAAACGGGCGCTAGAACTTAAATAAATTAAATAATAATTATTATGTTTAAATACAACTTATGATTGTTAAGACGTTTTGTTCTCATACATTATATACAAATATAAGGACTAGTGAGAGGCATTGCGATAAATATCTCGCAGAACACTTATTATACGACTCTAGATGCGAAATAAATAAATATATGCAAAATTAGCCAAAAGGCATCATCATCATTATTATAGCATTTATTAACCTCATAAAAATTGTCATTATTTATTACTTACTCTTGAAATAAATATTTTGATTTGTCCGAAAAACGGAACAGTACAAATGTAACTCTATTCTATTAAAATTAAAATTTGATCGAAGTCAATGCGTAATATGAGTAGGTATGGTTAATATGGGTAGGTACAGGTAATTTCACCAGAGTTGAGGTGACTGATTACACACACATCCAAATGAAGAACAAATTGCAAAAAAGTGAATGAATGAATGACTTGCGTCAAAACATTGAAGCAAATCCCTTGAACAAACTTTTTGGTCGATCTTACAGTTGCAATTCGGCTTGCTGTCAGTACGAAAAACTTATCGGCTTGCTAAGTTACTACGTTTATGAATAATGGAGTTATTTTTATTTTATAAGTGGTGTAAAGCCAAATAATAATTAATATTATGATAAATATTTACATTACTTCATTATGCACCCGTGATATTAGTAAAGTTCGAGAAATATAAATTGAATGTTTATTTTTACTACAATGTAGGTAGAAAGTTACCAACTTATATTTCACGAACTATACTTTATTATTATATTTATTATGCTACTAAATTTTATACCTATTTAATTTGTATTCTAATGCTTGCATACATGTATTGCTTCATGATGTGTATCGGAAAGATGAACATTTACTATAGCTACCGATTCACATATTATATGAGATTGTTGAGTACAGTCAAAGATAAAATAAAGTGTAAATAAAAATGTTCAAAAATATGTCCGAGTGCACTCTAAGGGTTGTGCGCGGCTCCACTGAGGCGGAGAGGAGCGGAGATGTGCAAAATTGGCCAATGAGACCGCATGACAGTGTTTCGAATTTTGAATTTGAACTCTAATTCTGTGTAATAAGAACGTCGTAACATATTTATGAACGGATTATGTCGATACTTATTTTTGCACTTGACTGTACCAAACGGACATATTTAAATTTGATCTTAAATATTATGCAGTGATAAGTAAAAAAAACATGACTTCATCTTAGACTAATCTACCTACCGTCCCACAGTACGTTAATTCAATAAGGCTTGTGTTATGGGTACTAGAAGATGATACGTATAAATGTATAGATACAGCCATAATCCAGAAACTAATATTTTTGATTTTAAAATTAATACAAAAAATGCCCTTACCGGGAATCGAACCCGGGAATCTGATTCTACATTCTGCTTTGAATTTATAAGATTACTTTTTATTTCATTAATGTAAGCCTAGTTGCGAACTGGATAAGCTTGCGTATACCTAACATAAATCTAAGTATAAGACGTGTATTTAAAACATACAGTGTGAATCTGAACGAAAGACAAACTTTTTAGCTTAGTGATGAAAGTCTAGTATAGTACAATAACATAGATTTTTCATGTATCTTTTTATTTTAAATCCTAACGAGAGTCTAAAGCATCGGAACAGTTAGTTCATCACTTGTAAGGGCGCTAGGGTGCCTGTTTAATACAAAACATACAGCGTGTAAACTTAGCTTAATATGATTTTTTTTAAGTAGCAACATATTTTGCAGTTGCCTATTATTTGTATATGGCAACACTCTCTTCTTTCTCGATCCGAACCAACGACACGTCTCGCGATTGCTTTTTGTAATTTTATTGTGATTAAAATTCTAATAAAGCTTTTAAAGTTTAAAAAGCGCATTTTGTTTTATCCAGTGCCTGTTCTCTCTTTACAACTTATCCGATGTGAAAAATCTGCTTACATTCATGACAACTGTTATACTATCAAACTATAAAATTACCTATAAGTACTTAATTTCCTACGAATTGCTGCCTATCTATAATACACACATGTGATATACGTGTCAAGTGAATTTCAGTAAAATACGGCAGTGGCTGGAACTTCTATCAAATCCATTTAAGGTGAAGCATGGAATTCTAGAATAAATGGAATGAATGAAATGAATGACATCCATCATTGTGTTTCTGCGGCCGTGCTATATCAACCTGTATCTACTGTCATTTTGACATCCACAAATAAATACCTTCTGTCACTTACTCGATCTATTCATGCAGCTTTCGTGAATCGACCAGATCGACCTAATGCCGCCGAGTCTCGTATCTTCGCCTAGGATCCCTATCTTCGCCTAGTGTAAAAAGTTGAAGATTCCGCATTAATTTTAGAGTAGGGTGCACAGAAAATTACTAAGTAGCAGGGTGAATATCTGAGCGTTTCAATCGCCTAATTTTGGTGGCATCATTTTTGCCAAAGTTTCTATTCGTTACAATGTGCTACTTTGTCATTTGAAGGAGGCACGGTACCTTATACAAATGTCGAAGTATAACATTGAGACGTTTAGAAACTACGGCAAAAATGATGCCACCAAAATTGGGCGATTGAAACCCTCAGATATTCACCCAGCAATTTTGTAAAATATATACTTTGCTACGCGACAGTCTAATCTAAAAATAAGGCGGGAATTTCAACTTTTCCTATCCTAGGCGAAGACACGAGACTCGACGGTAGTATTGAAAAATGCATATATTTGTTCTAATTTAAAGCTAACTATCAAACGATCTCCCACTCACTGTCAGACTGCTCTTCTGGCGACATAACCTCTTTCACCGATTGTTCTAACCTCAATTCTATGTTCTCTAAATTCAATTTTACTATCTTAGGCACCAAATCAACTTCCTTTTCCTTATGTTTAGGTGTTTCCGGGTCTTTTACATAGGGTACGTACGTGTCGTCTTTTGTGGGACTGTCTAATGTAGTGGTGATACTTAGAGAGTCCAAATTGAGCATTTTCGCAAGGATTTTCTCTTTTTCTTCTATTTGTTTTTCTAAGAGGTCGTCGCTTTGTTCGTCGTTGAAGTCGTTGTTCCTGGAATTTCAGAGAAATAGATAAATTTCCAAGTAGCTTTGAGTCTCGTGTCTTCGCCTAGGATACCTATCTGCGCCTAGTGTAAAAAGTTGAAGATTCCGCATTAATTTTAGAGTAGGGTGCACAGAAATTTACTAACTAGCAATTTTGAAAAACATGTAATTGGCTACGTGACAGTCTGGTCCAAAAATTAGGCGCGAATTTCACTTTTCACACTAGGCGAAGTAAGGTATCCTAGGCGAAGAGACGAGACTCGACGGTAACTGAAAAGTATTCTGATAGGAGATGCATGCATGTATTGCTTGCCCTTTTAGAATATGGTCAAAGGCGCCTAGTCTTGTAAGATTGCATATACCCGAGAAAATTGACTGGAGGTTGCTAAGACCGAGTGGCCGAGCGGTGCAGGCATCAGCCGCGAAAGCTGAGCAAGTGGGTTCGATTCCCAGCTCGGACGTTGGTGATCTTGGTCGTTTTTTTTTGGTATATGACATCCAATATTTAGAATTTAGAGAAATATTTGAATAGGATAATTGTGATAATTGTGTTTCCTCATACGTATAAGTTGGGACCCTTTAAACGCGTGAAGAAGAATCTAGCGGGCCAGCAAGGCGGAGGCAACTGACAGGTTACTGCTGGTCTTCTGTTCGTTGCCGCCACTTTTCACTTACGATCACGTGGAGTAGACTTTGTTGTGCCAAAAAAAAGATACCTAAGCATCGTAAACCACGCTACCTTGTAGCGTGGAATGTCTCACACACGTGTACTTAGGTTTAGACATAGGTAGCGCGATGCTCCGTGCTATAAAAGATTACTAAGATGTAGATTGCAGCAATTTTTGTACAGGACTTCTATTTATTACATTGAAAAGAACTTAAAAAAGTAGGTTATTTGGCAGTACTCAAACGTGACGTCACTTTTGAGTATTTCATATAAAATTCCATACTGGTGAACGTTTTGACAATTGGAAAAAAGATGCTGATTTGATTTGCCCGTCATCATGCCTAATGCGGTGTGTGCTTCAATAAACTCAGTAATCGACTAAAACTCGGCTTATTAATACTTCCACCCTCCAACCTCACATGGCGACCCTGCCAGGATGGCCTCGTACTGCACAGGCAGCGCTTTCGAACAGATGACACACCTGTCACACTAAGCAGGGTGTTACACCACCCACTGGAAACCTTGAACGGGGTGATTTAGTAGGCCATACTGAACAACTTTTACTATGGGGCCAATCACGAAATCTAAAAAAAATAGTTTTTTTCACACATTGTGACCGATCGATAACGACATTTTATTATTATTTTTTTATTTATTTAGAAAACTAACAGCCATGTACAAATTAGTCCATGTGAAATTAACATAAATCAGGCCTAAAGTTTCCTATATTAATACAAATATTATGCAAACAGTTGTAAATCCTACAATTGTAAGTTGTAAGCCAACATTTTTTTGGAGAATTCTGGGTTAAAGTAAAAGTTGTTCAGTACAACCTACCCCGTTCAAGGTTTTCATTGGTTGGTGTATAACGCTGTATAATAAATACCCATCTCTCCTCCAGTGACAGCTCCACACATTGCATATGAGACACTCACACGCGGCGGCCGCGGCGGGAGTGGAATCAGCTCTAGCGTAGAAAATTTCCGGATTAAATCCCGTTTCTTTCCAAACAGTTTGTTTTTTCCGGATTTTTTCGAAAAAATTAATGAAATTTTCCACTTTAATTTTCAACTCTAAACCAAGGTTTTCCTAGGTCTAATTTTCACTTATATCAGGAGAACGCGATGTTGCCGAGGAAAAATCAATTGAAACAGATGGAAAGGAGTGATAGTGACAGTGACATTTATTATTTCTGTAAAAACCCGAAAAAAACGAAAAAAAAACGAAATTTTCCTTCGATCCCGAAAAAAAACAATTTGATTTTTTCCGTCATTTTCAACGCTAATCAACTCCTCGTCGTACATCATGCTACAGACACTCACACAGGCACGACGGGCGGAGTGGCGGGTGGCGCGGGGGTGGCGGCGCGGGGGCTGCGGGGGGGTGGCGGAGCCGCAGCGGCGGCCGCGGCGGGAGTGGATCAGCTCCGAGTCGTACATCATGCTACAGACACTCACACAGGCACGACGGGCGGAGTGGCGGGTGGCGCGGGGGGTGGCGGCGCGGGGGCTGCGGGGGGTGGCGGAGCCGCAGCGGCGGCCGCGGCGGGAGTGGATCAGCTCCGAGTCGTACATCATGCTACAGACACTCACACAGGCACGACGGGCGGAGTGGCGGGTGGCGCGGGGGTGGCGGCGCGGGGGCTGCGGGGGGTGGCGGAGCCGCAGCGGCGGCCGCGGCGGGAGTGGATCAGCTCCGAGTCGTACATCATGCTACAGACACTCACACAGGCACGACGGGCGGAGTGGCGGGTGGCGCGGGGGTGGCGGCGCGGGGGCTGCGGGGGGTGGCGGAGCCGCAGCGGCGGCCGCGGCGGGAGTGGATCAGCTCCGAGTCGTACATCATGCTACAGACACTCACACAGGCACGACGGGCGGAGTGGCGGGTGGCGCGGGGGTGGCGGCGCGGGGGCTGCGGGGGGTGGCGGAGCCGCAGCGGCGGCCGCGGCGGGAGTGGATCAGCTCCGAGTCGTACATCATGCTACAGACACTCACACAGGCACGACGGGCGGAGTGGCGGGTGGCGCGGGGGTGGCGGCGCGGGGGCTGCGGGGGGTGGCGGAGCCGCAGCGGCGGCCGCGGCGGGAGTGGATCAGCTCCGAGTCGTACATCATGCTACAGACACTCACACAGGCACGACGGGCGGAGTGGCGGGTGGCGCGGGGGTGGCGGCGCGGGGGCTGCGGGGGGTGGCGGAGCCGCAGCGGCGGCCGCGGCGGGAGTGGATCAGCTCCGAGTCGTACATCATGCTACAGACACTCACACAGGCACGACGGGCGGAGTGGCGGGTGGCGCGGGGGTGGCGGCGCGGGGGCTGCGGGGGGTGGCGGAGCCGCAGCGGCGGCCGCGGCGGGAGTGGATCAGCTCCGAGTCGTACATCATGCTACAGACACTCACACAGGCACGACGGGCGGAGTGGCGGGTGGCGCGGGGGGGGCGGCGCGGGGGCTGCGGGGGGTGGCGGAGCCGCAGCGGCGGCCGCGGCGGGAGTGGATCAGCTCCGAGTCGTACATCATGCTACAGACACTCACACAGGCACGACGGGCGGAGTGGCGGGTGGCGCGGGGGTGGCGGCGCGGGGGCTGCGGGGGGTGGCGGAGCCGCAGCGGCGGCCGCGGCGGGAGTGGATCAGCTCCGAGTCGTACATCATGCTACAGACACTCACACAGGCACGACGGGCGGAGTGGCGGGTGGCGCGGGGGTGGCGGCGCGGGGGCTGCGGGGGGTGGCGGAGCCGCAGCGGCGGCCGCGGCGGGAGTGGATCAGCTCCGAGTCGTACTTTTTCTCCATTATGCTGGAATAGGCGGCGGTCGCGTTTCAATTACACATAATATATTGTTTGGGATAACGATGTAGGAATTTCTGGAGGTGGTAAAGCAGACTAATTGGAAGAGTTTGAACCCTATTTACCTTAGTCCAATATGTGACAATTTTTTTTTAATAAAAAAAATTGAACTCACACTTGCCTACTAACTACAAGAAACTTATTTCGATAACTTTTAAACTAATTGCTATTTTGTTGTAGTTTTTTTTGTAATCAGAACCTAGAAAATCAAGCATGTTTTTACACAAATAGGAAGACTCATATCGCGACTACTTTGTTTTTCACAGGCCGATATAGTTTAATTTACTGTTAGAAATCAGTAATGAATCAATGATGAACTAGAAAAAATATCAAAAAAAATGTTGTGTGTGGCAAGTGGGAGTTCATTTTTTTTTATTTATTACTCAACTAATTGTTATGTTAATTATAAAAAAATCAATGCTATTTATTGCGTATTTTGTTTTAAATTTAACTTTTTAAGTTAATTTTTGGTATAAAACTAAACATTTTGAAAAACGTGATTTAAAAAAATCTGTCACTTATTGGACTAAGGTAAATAGGGTTCAAACTCTTCCAATTAGTCTCCTTTACCACCTCTAGAAATTCCTACATCGTTATCCCAAACACCCTGTATATCTCTCCTAGCCGATTTCGGCCACAGCGACTGCAACTTGACACATTACTTAATTAAGGGCTCGATGGAGTGCCCTTTCATGTGCCCTTAAATGACTGCAATAGCCAATTTTATTAGCGAACGTGCACAAACATTCACTACACGTAAGGACACCGCCCACATAGTTATAAAATATTGCTGCTGGAGGTTTAGCCTAAAACGCATCACGCTTGGCATCTAAATCAGCTCTCCGCAGCTCTTCAAAAAGTTCCACCTTTTGGTGGATCATGCGCCGCCGTTCTGGACGATACATAATAGTCTTCTGTAACGGATAATATCAAGTATATTGAAAGCTTGATTTTTGGGCTAGTCCCTGTAGAATCTTTGGTATCTTATCAACATCAACACTTGACATACATACAGCCCATCGATCTCAAAATAATTTCAAAAATTTCGTCATCAGCGTATCACAATCTACTGCTGGACGTAGGCCGCTCCTATTAACTATGCGTATAGACGCATTAGGAGGTAAATGCCCATAATCGCCACGCTAGGCAAGCGTGTAGGCAATGTGTCCACTATGATGACGCTGCTGCCCATCATCAATCTTTTATCAAATAATGGTTAGTGACACTTATCCCTTAGTCGACTCTTACGACACCCGCAGGAGGAGTTGGGGTGGTGACAAATGTATTCTTACTGCCGTCACTACACGGCTCAAAAATTTAGTTCTTTAAAATCTCATTGTCTACAAAATGACAAGTGAAATCGAGTCAAATATCTTGTAGAGTACATACAGTGGTGAGATTTAACTATTTCCCCCAAAACGATGATTTCTTGCTTCCTCTGCAGCCCGTCGGAGTTGTTCTCCTAGACCTCACCTGTTATACAGCAGCAGCTTCCTCTGCAGCTCGTCGGAGTGGCCTCGGCGGGTCTCCTCGGCCTCAGCCACGTCCTTGAACTCGCTGACGATGGACTGCAGCACGGCGCGCGACACGTCGGGAAGCTGCCGGACAGGAGGCAGCTCGAAGCATTCTTCGGCCTCTGGGGTGTCTTTGTCCTGTTCAGTTAAATAAAAAAACAATTGCAGTCACGCCAGGAAAGACGGATTCGTTGCTCGTTCGTGCATAATTTAATTATTCTTCAGTTTCACGCGTCTTTTACGTAGATTTACGTAGATCAGTGTAAAGCCATACTACGATTACTTACTGCATTAGCATTGCATGAACAAACTTTTAACTGTTGCACCTTACTGCGACTTATTTTTTGAGGAGCCATCCACATTGAAACCTATTTTATTGAAGTTCTGCTAGGAAATAAATTAATTATATGTATATCAATTGAAATATTAGATGTAATTTATACCAAATGGCTGATGCCTAAACAACTCAGCCACTCCATCTTAGCGAACACTGAAACTGAGAAAACTGAAGAGGTTTAATCCCACCTCCAGCGTTCGACAACTTCGGTATTTTTTCTTTAGTATATGACATTCTAATATTTAAATTTATATACATAGCAGTGTAACTACTTAAAAAAGTACAACTCAACGAAAATATTTAAGAAAATACAATTTGGGTTGTGTTCCACAAAAAAAATGCATATCATCAAACCTTCATCATCATTTTTACTGTACCTTGTCATACAACGCATTGGTTGTCAAACTGTTACGTTATATGTCTGTTAAACAAATAAAATAAATAAGTAAATAAATTAGCGAAGCTGGCTGCTGCAGCATTCATGACGCCTCCTTGTCGTATATCGCTGTCAAAGGGTTAGCAACGTACCTTAGTGAGCCAGTTGGGTGCTTCGAACACGCTACTTAAGAATGCGAGCAGGTCGACCTTTGAACTTCACCTGCCTAACACGTCATAAGCAGCCGGGAAGACTAAAGCGTACCTTAATGAGCTAGTTAGGAGCTTCTAACACGCTAGTTGTGAAAGCCGTCAGGTGTTCATAGCTTGCTAGATCGAGGCGATCTTGTCATGAACGAGTCATCTGCCAAACATGTCATAAATGGACGAGGACTGAAGCGTACCTTAGTGAGCCAGTTGGGCGCTTCTAACACGCTAGTTATGAAGGCGGTCTGGTCGAACGTCAGGTCGCGTACTGTGCTCACGGCTTTCTGGATCAGCGTAGTCAGCGATCTCGTCATTAGTTGAACAGCATCTGCCAAACATGTCATAAATGGACGAGGACTGAAGCGTACCTTAGTGAGCCAGTTGGGCGCTTCTAACACGCTAGTTATGAAGGCGGTCTGGTCGAACGTCAGGTCGCGTACTGTGCTCACGGCTTGCTGGATCAGCGTAGTCAGCGATCTCGTCATTAGTTGAACAGCATCTGCCAAACATGTCATAAATGGACGAGGACTGAAGCGTACCTTAGTGAGCCAGTTGGGCGCTTCTAACACGCTAGTTATGAAGGCGGTCTGGTCGAGTGTCAGGTCGCGGACTGTGTTCACGGCTTGCTGGATCGACGTGGTCAGCGATCTCGTCATGAGGTTGAATGAGTCATCTGTCAAACATGTTCTCATAAAGTTTTTTTTATGGACAACAAATTAAATTATTTATTTCGTACTAAATATTTTGATTTGTGTTTTTATTTCTTGCCAAGTAGTCACACTGCTTAATACTCGTACTGTATACATTATAAATATTGGATGTCATATACCAAAGAAAAAAAAAGAAAGCTGGGCCGTGGGTTCGATTCCTATATTTTTCTTTGGTATATGACATCCAATAAATATTTATAATGTTTTTATAAATTAAGTGGCCAGGAGTTTAACGAATAAGGGCCTGTTTCACCATCCTCGAATAAAATATATCTGTGAGATTTGGTAGCGGCCCTTTTCTTTTACATGCCTGGGGAAAAGGATAGTGATAATCAGGGGTCGGAACTATGGGTTCAAAACTTTAACAAAACTTGTCAAGTGGACATTACATCCGTAAAATATAAATATCTACACATTACCATACCCAATATTATAAATTCAAGATTCCGAAATAGGGAATAAAATTGGATACAGATTTTTCAATAATATTCGTATTTTTCTTGGCTAAAGTGTTCCCAAAATGTCAATTTTGATGTTTTATACCCATAATTTCGTCCACTCTAGTGATACTTTTATCTGACGGATATATTTATCCGGTGAGTAAAACTTGAAGTGGAGAGAGGGCCAGAAGTGTTTGTACCTACATACTTACTCAAATATTTAAATTTTTCATGGCTATCCTATAGTTATCACTACTTATCACACTGGCGGACATGACGTCCACTGAAGTTTGTTTTTTTTTCCTTTCTTTGGCCTATGGCTTGTGACGTCATTTAGTGTCCGCGATAGTGTTTAGCAATATACCTACACTAAAACACTTTCTACACTTCTGTTTTGTAAGAATTGGCTATGTAAAGTTTTCTGAAGGTATGAATATTATTATTTTTCCTGATAGCCGTTGTCTTAAAGTTCAAGAAAATGTGGGCTTTTATTTTTATGTGCTATAATTTGTTAACAATCTTTTTCTATTTCATTGTTCTGATTGCGGACGAACGCATTAGGCTCTATTCGTCCATAAAACTGCCCAAAAGTCACCTCACTCACATAATTTCTTGAACCGACAGCTATCGTGGAAAAATAGAATATTCATACCTACAGAAAACTTTACACAGCCAATTCTAAGGCAACGCCTGTTTTTTCTATCCGCTATATACATGCCATAAGGTAAGGATAAGGATTATAATATATGGTTTATGCTGTGATTTGTCATATTGCCATATTGTGACTCCGATATAATTATATTCACCAGTTTGATCTGAATAGACGTAGATTCATATTCATTAGTAGATATATTTACGTGTAGGTAGTAAATTGTGTATTACTGACGGTGGCGTCTTTTCACTAGAACATAGAAAAAAACAAATACTCGTCCTACTCAGCCAATTTTTTTAAAGCTTTTTAAAGTTTATTTTTATTTACAAATAATCCACCCGTTCGACCATTTTACCTGTTTCATTGTTATCATTTTCAAGGAGAAAAAGCCAGCTTATACTGAATGCTACTCTACAGTCCATTTCGTATCTACTTATACAGCGTAGTTAGTTGTACTTGACATCCATTGTGTCTTTATTGCGTGATAGCCCTATTCTAACCATCCAAGCTCGTCCTCCTTCTATATCGAATATATCGATCCTTTTACATTTACTGTACAGTCAAGGGCATTAATATATATACACTTCTCCATACTGATCCACTCGACTGTACCTAACTCGGTATTTTGCCACAGGTTATGGCACTCTTGGTTGTATTATTTAGTAACATCATGAGCCTATGTCAGTCCACTGCTGGACGTAGGGGAAGTAGAAGCGTCTCCTATGCGGAAGTATCAAACAGGGCAACCAAAACTAGACTTTTACGGCTGCTTCTTGAAGTGAAATTGTGATGGAACAGATCTGCTCTTAGGCATACAAAAGGTTAACTATGCGTAGACGGAAAGGAGGTAGTATTTAGTAAACAACTTTTGAACCTCCAAATGCACTCTTTTGCTCCAAAACTGCCATGTTTTCTTTTGCTGCTAAGACACCAGAGCCCCTATTTTAATTTAAAGTGATTTATTCCCATAGGGTACCTTTATTTTTGATTAAGGATTTGATTGAGGTTAGATTTATTTTTGATAGGTACCAGCTCAAGACAGTTAAAACTTACACTTTCAGGTTAGAAGGTCGTTTACTAATGGTGGCCGTATGGTGACGGCAGTAAGAATACATTTGTCACCACCCCAGCTCCTCCTGCGTAAGTTACTCGACACTAAGTGATTAAAGTGTCACTGACCATTCTTTCTAATTCTATTTCAAATTACTGCGATCGTCAATGGGTTGCCCAGATTATGAGCATTTACCTCCTAATATGTGTCTATACGCATAGTTGATAGGAGAGGCTTACGTCCAGCAGTGAACTAAAATAGGCTGATGATGTGTATATGAATGGACCTTACATGATGCATTGAAAGAATAAGCTACAGAAATCTATCAAACATGAAACTTCCAAGCTAAAAATGTCAACTCAATATGTAAGCAAGCGTAACCATTGCTCTAATATACGAATATCGAAGCAAAAGGAAAGGAAAATAAAAATACATGCTTTTTGAAAATAAAATATATTCATATATAAGTACAATGGCCATGCTTAGACACGCACATATAAAATTAAGTATGGATAATCACTAGATTTTTTACTTTAGAAAATGTAGGCACAAGAAATTTCAGAAAAAAATGCTTGATCTTGATATCGTCGGCTGACAAGCAAAACTCCCTATAAAAACTATACTACTCTTAGCAACCTCTTATATCACTATTGAATCGGAACTTAGATACGAGCTTCATTTCAAGTAGGTATTTGTTACTTGGTGAGTTTTGGTTGTCAACCGACGATATGGTTTGTTACTGAATATAACTATAGGGCGTTATTTATATTATAATCGACATTAAAGTACCCTTTTTAAACCGTCATAATATTTAAGCTTTGAGGTTTTCAAAGGCTTGACAAGACACACTGCCAAATGGACCAAAATTATTTTTATGCCAATATTTTATTTATACTTTGAAAATATCAAAATATCTGATACCATTGTATTTTATTAATTTCATACACTTTTATTTGACAGAAAATAAGGCATCTAAAAAAATTTGGACCAAATAGTAGTATGGCTGCAATTCGGCAAGCAGAAAGTGTTGAAGGAAATATGTTATACTATGTTTATGTTATGGTGGTCCCACAGAGACGTTATATAACATTTATAACTTCAATACATTACTTGCCATATAAAAAATAACCAAATGAGACTCACACCACAGAACAATGGACGTAATTATGCAAAAGGGAACCAACCCACATGAATTTTTCATTTTAATTAACACTTTAAATCACAAGAAACAAAGTCAATCTTTAAGATGACAGATTCGTGTGGATTTGTTCCCTTATGCATAATTACGTCCAATTGAGAAATGAAAACAACTATATAAGCATACAGTATGGAAGCATAAAAGCTTAACTACATTACAACAATGCAAATAAACAGTACCTAATCAAAATGTCGTCAAAAATTATAATTTATGTACGCTGCTTCTACACTGGTGTTATGTGTAACGTTAGTTACAACCTCGTGTAACAAGAATAGTAATAGACAATGCTAGGATATTAAAAAGAGATAGCTGATGTTATATAACATATTATATATCACCCAGTGTAGAAGCATCGTTACAACGAATAGTTTTGAAATGGATGCCGTGCAAATTAATTAATAAATTCACTACTGTCAACTAAAAAATACAAAGTCATAGTAAACAGTCAAATAAAGATACAACTTATAATTATTAACAATGATTTTACCGGTACATTACGAAAAAATACTATTTCGGTTGACACAGAAACACATTAAATTGGAATAATACCTACGAACATGTAGACCATAGAAGCCGCACACCATACTAAATTGCCTTTCAAAAACGGTCCCGAATTTTAGTTGACAAGTGTCACCCCCTCTTCAATGCATCACGTTAATGAATTTCAATATCAACCTATAAAAACTTAAACCGCCGGTTAAAAAAGTTGTGATTGGTCCGTCAGAGTTTTGATTGGCTATATTCTGTAAACATTTGTCAAAGATGTTGCGCCGAAATATGCGCGGTGTAAAGAAAAGCACTATGTCCTGCCCATCTTGGTACAATTGAACAGTGTTTGGGGGCATTTTAGAGCTGGCATTAGACTTTCATGTTATATATGGTCGCAGAATAATACGGAAATAGTCAACGTTCAGTCGACCAATTGCAACCCTAATCCACTCCACAACTGTCAAATTAATTATATGATAAATATTGTAAGAAATCTCTGACTACGTGTCATTTCGACATGGTTCTAGAATGACTTAGGGTATTGATTGAGTGCACATACAAATACTTTGGAACGTCACTTTAAATGCATACAATATTGAAAACTATTTTTATATATCACAAGATTAACATGGCGATTCATATCATTAAAGTGAGTACTGTAAACCTAACTTACTATAAAGGT